>NXFV01001714.1:0-87884 GCA_002803225.1 Gamarada debralockiae
ACACTGTCTAGTGCTTTCAGTCTTTCAGGTCTTACCTAATGCTCTTCGCAGTCCTTGACATGCTCTCAACACATCCAGACCACCAGCATCGTGGCGCTGGATCTATGTTGGTGAAATGGGGAACGGATATCGCAGATGCCATGGGCGTAAAGTCGTATATCGAAGGCACGATTGTTGCGAGACACTTGTACGAGAGTCATGGATTTGTAGCAAGCAAGGATTGGTTAACGGTTCCTGTGGAGGACAAGTGGAAGGGAAGGCCTGTAATCAGGTACTTTACTTATGAGAGGCCTGCCAAGAAGGCTGTTGCGAAAGAAGAGACGCCGCAAGACAGTAAATAAGACTTGGATGCAAAGGAACACCGGCTTCTGCACCGAGAAAGATTGAAGCACAACCTAAAATGCTCCTTTAATGCCACAAAAATCATAGTCGTTCCATGACTCTGAATAAGTCTCTAAGATTGAGGCTTTCAGGCAGTACTAATAACTGGGTCAAGCCTAACTACAGCTCTGTCTGCTTACAGTGGTAACATCGCAATAGGTTTTTACTTTCCTTCACAACGTGTAGAGGAAATGAGTGAATGAAATCTCACACAAAATTGGAGCGGATATATTTACAAAGTGAATTAATACCAAAATATCCACATTCTTGGAGTCCCTCGAGAAACCCCTGAACGCGTCGCTTAAACAGCAAACGCGAAATGTCGCGTCTTCCAAAACTGGCCAAGTCTGCAATCACTTTATCAAAACCTTGCATGTGAAGGACGTCCAACGCGTCGTCACAATTGAAAGTCGAAATGCCTCAAAAGACAGTCACAGCTACTACTCGACAGCAACGAGCTGCAAAAGCTGAGCGAGCCAGGAAAATTCTAGCAGGAGTTACGAGGGACGATTCCGACGATGAGCTTGGCGATGAAGACCACCCCTGGGAATGGATATACGAGAAGGAAGAGAGGGATGAAGATGGAGACCTTGCAGATGATCCGGAAGACGAGGAAAAGTCTGCCGCAGCGAGAAGACGAAGAAGCAAGCCAGTGCGGTATGGTCCGAGCAAGCGGAGAATTATAGGTGCTAAGATGGGCAAATTCAAATGCAAGATAGGGGATTGTGTTCTGCTGAATGCTGAGGGTACGAATTCTGCCTGGGTGGGGATTATCTGCGAGTTCATGGAGGATGATGAAGGGGAGAAGGAGGCCAAGTTCATGTGTAAGAAGGCCTGCGACCCTGGTCTTACAATTTCTAACATGATGTAGGGTTCTGTTCAGAGAAGGAAATCTCCAACAAGCAGAAGAAGAGGGCGGATTTCCTTCCGGTAGGCTGTTCAATCAATGCAACAGTTCATTCTACTCACTATTCTAGAACGAGATGTATATAACACCAACTTACGACGATAACCCCCTCGAGTCGATCAACGGCACAGCTATAATAATGTCGGAAAAGGCTTTCAATGCCAAATATGCGAATGGAAAGATACCCAGGAAGGCAAAAGGATACGGGAAGACTTTTATCTGCCGTCGAGGCTGCAACACTCGGACTTCTACATACACAGAGGAATTCGAATGGGAAGATATATATGATGGCACGGAAGAGGGCCTGAACAAACTGATGAAACGGTTAGAGAATGACACCACGGCCACGAGGAGGAAACGACCGGAGAAACGCAAGATCGCAGATGATGATTTCACGGGAGTGGATGTTGCGGACTCGGATTTGGAGCAAGAGACGCCTAGGAAGAAGCAGAAATTCTCTTCGGCAGCATCAACACCTCGTAAGATACGGACGCCCTCAAAATTGTTGACTCCAAGTCACAAAAGGTATGTCTTCTCCCTGTTCCTTGTATTTCATCTATAACACTTTTATAGAGTTATCGTCAAGAAGCCCTTAGAATTTACACCACTCGGAACCCGTGTTCTACCCCCAGACCATGTGTACTCCTCGCCCTTCCAAACTGCACGTTCAAGACTTCACGTCTCAGCAGTCCCCACCACTCTCCCCTGCAGAGAAGATGAATTCGCCTCCGTCTATTCCCACCTAGAAGCAGCCATCTCCGATGCCTCCGGAGCATGCATCTACATATCCGGCACGCCAGGTACTGGAAAGACAGCTACGGTTCGAGAAGTCGTCGGTCAGCTCAACGCTTCTGTTATGGAAGACGAGCTTGACGATTTCATATTCGTTGAGATTAACGGCATGAAAGTCACAGATCCCCATCAATCATATTCGCTGCTCTGGGAAGCACTGAAAGGAGACCGCGTCAGTCCTTCTCATGCCCTAGACCTGCTAGAGCGTGAATTCAGCCATCCTAGTCCCCGAAGAGTCCCTTGTGTAGTGTTGATGGATGAATTGGATCAACTTGTTACGAAGAATCAGAGTGTCATGTACAACTTTTTCAATTGGCCCAGTTTGAGGCATAGTAAATTGATTGTGTTGGCTGTTGCCAATACCATGGATCTTCCGGAGAGAACTTTGAGTAACAAGATCAGTAGTAGACTTGGTATGTTATCCCTTTCTCGAAGGTCGATTGCTTGATTGGAAGCTAACAATCGCAGGTCTCACAAGAATAACATTCCCCGGCTACACCCACGAACAACTAATGAAAATAATCCAATCCCGCCTCGAAGGCGTGCCAGGCAACATCGTCGAATCCGACGCCGTTCAATTCGCCAGCCGAAAAGTCGCAGCCGTGAGCGGCGACGCACGACGAGCCCTCGATATCTGTCGACGAGCCGTAGAACTCGCCGAATCTGATGTCCTAGAATCAGAAAACAGTACTGATCCTGGAACGCCCAGCAAGAGTGGGAAAGGGATAAAGGGGCTACAGAAGAGCTTAGGCAAGGTCACGATCGCGACGGTGAAGAGAGCAATTAATGAGGCTACGACGAGTCCGCTGCAGCAGTATTTGAGGGGTCTGTCGTTGAGCTCGAAGGTCTTGCTTGCGGCGTTGTTGGCGAAGACGAGACGGACGGGGATTTCGGAGAGTATTTTGGGAGAAGTTCTTGATGAGGCGAAGCGGATGGCTAGGATGGATACTGGTGGGAACGTGATCGAGTTCCTTCTAAAAGACGAACATGCTCCATCAAAGGGAAAGACCATGCAACTTGGCCGACAGTCCATCAAGGCACCAAGAGTGCTTGCCATGGGGTCGTCGGCCATCGATTTGATGGAAGCAGGAATCATAGGTTTAGAAGCACGGAAAGCTGATCGCACGGGGAAGATTCGATTGAGTATTGGTGAGGAAGACGTGAAGCTCGCGTTTAAGGATGATCCAGAGATCAAAAGTCTTGGATTCTCAGCATAGTAGACAATACAGCTATCAAAGAGACCTACTCATTCGAGTGACCAATTTCCCTTCCAACTCCATTCGCCAATTTATGCATCCACGTCCCTTTCATTTTACAACCAACCCCCTTAATACTTTTGTCTTCCTAGCGTTGGCTTCCATTCCACAGGATGGGTCTCTGGCGTTGCGGTTTCGTCTTGCTTCCATACTTTGACTAGAAAATTGTTAGCATTAATTCATAAATCTTTTTATTTTTATTTTTATTTTATTCATCCGGGGACACTTACTGGTCTTGTCTGCTTCTCCACAAATCAATCGAAGTCCGGTTTTGTCGTACGTAGAGCTCATCAGTCCCGCTTCGGCGTCCAGAGATCCAGGTTGGGCAGTGGTATCCAGAGACTGGAATCTATGACCTGTCTTCCAATCCCAGAAGCTCATCGATCCGTTATCCCCACCCGAGAACAGGACATTGTCTTCATTGACTGCTAGCGTGTTGATGATCGAGTTCTGTCCTTCGAAATTCTGCATGAATGCTCCCTCGGGACACTTCCATTGCTTGATACTTCCAGTGCTTCCACTTGCAAACGTGAACTCCTTTGGATGAATAGCCAATGCTCTGACCCCCTTTTTGTGGTGCGTCAAAACTCCCATGGTCTTTCCGGCTGCCAGATCCCAGAGTCGTACTGTCGAGTCGAGAGAGGAGCTAATGACCTGAGGGTCTGCTTCCTGGCACTTGACATCCGTTACCGTGCCCTTATGCCCAGACAGAACATGGATATTGCTTCGAGTCCTCATATCCCAAACTCTAGCAACACCGTCCCGACCACCCGTAACCAAAACATCGAGCGTCGGGTGAAGAGACAGCGTATAAACACCACTTAGATGCCCATGGTAATGCCTAATAACCTTATTCGTCTCCAAATCCCAACACTTAACCATCTTATCCTCTCCACAAGAGAAAAGATACGGGTGTCTAGGAGACACCGCCAATCCCCTAACAGTCGAAATATGTCCCGTCAACGTAAGTCGCAGATTCCCAGTCGCCAGGTCCCAAATCTTAATCGTCCTATCTCCAGCACCGCTCGCAAACCATTTATTCTCCGGCTCAACAGCCAAACTTCTAACCCATCCCAAATGCCCGGATATAACGCGCATAAGCTTCCAAGGCGCATGCCATTCAGGCTTCTGCTGCACCACCGTCCCCTTGCGCACCAGACTGGACGAAGGAAGGGTTCGCTGCGCATTCGGACCATTGGCATTGGGCGGCGCATCTCCAGCTCCTTGTCTTCGAATAGTCAAAGCCGTTGATGAGCTGCCATTCGTCTCTTTCGTCAACATCACACCTTCAATAAGCTTAGTTGTCCTCGCGTCCGAAGCATCCTCTTCCACAGGAGCTGTCTTCGGCTTCTTTTTTCGCGTGCCTGCTACACTTGCTTGCTTTGCTGCTAGAGCCGGAGGTAATTCTCGCACATCGTTGTATTCTAATCGTATGCGCGCGGCGATTCCTACGCGTTCTGCTAATTCGGTGACTTCTGTGTCGTCGATCTGACTTTCTGCGAAGAGAGCTCGCGATCTTTTGGCGTTTTGTTGGATTAGGGACTTGAGATGGCCCACATTTTGGGAGGAGGCGTCTATTGGCGCCATCTCGGATGTATGTGCAGGTGATTGAGCTGTGTGAGAGGTTGCGAAAGAGCATCTTCCTATATTTTCAGCCTTGTCGATCACGTGAGGAGGCTTGACCCGAAAAGGAAATTCACCAACAAGGTCCAGTACTCGAATGAATTAAGAAAATATGATTGACTAACTTATACGTCGATGTTGCTCACATGTCTGTCAATGTCACGTTATCAATTTCCAAATCAAAACTAACTCTTATACCGTTCTGTCACTCCAAAATCGAGAGAAGACGCGTGCACGGCCAGCCGCCACTTTCGACGAGCCTCACTCGTCGCAACAGACCCCCTCGCTCGTGCTCGAATTCTCCATACAAGGTTGGAGAGCGAGGCGCGCTTGGCTAAACTATCTTGTCCTCTACATGCTGCATAGAGCTTCCTCATACTGGGTGAAATACAGAGTATGTCCTAAGTTGGCTTTGGAGATGAAAGGATAACGCGCAGTATGTAGTTAACCACTATAGCTAGATTCGAAAGAGGAGGTATAGATTGAGGAGAAAGTAATTCTCCGCACGTATTGCTGCATAGAGCTTCGACTTAGGGGTGAAATGTCGCTGGAACATGTACAAGGTGCAGACTTGATTTTGAGATGAAAGATTTAATGTGCAGCATGCATTCAAGTTTGAAGCTAAGCTTGTATGTCTTCTTCTAGTAGTTTTATTTTCCAGAGGGGTTAGGAGAATGTACAAATATAAAGGTAAAGCTGATCTCTTTTTGAAAACAATTTCACAGGCAACATAACCTGACCTTGCAACATTATATTTCTCGCCAACATATCAGACGACAAAGACCCTCTTCTATATCGCCGTCCTTCTATTTCCAAACACCAACCCTTTTCATCACAATGCGCGTCTCAGTCTTGAGACCTCTCCTGGCCTTTGGCACAGGCTCCTTTGGCTGGGATGTTGCTCTCTACAACACGGCGGACGGTTGCAGCAGTAACAATCCAGACGAATACGTAAGTACCATCCAAGTTCGACCTGTCATCTTTTCATTTCTTTCTGGCATCTTGTCAGTACGTGGTTACAGGAGCATCCAGCGATCAGGTGTGCTATGAGCTTGGAACTCCCACAGCACCCGGGCCAGATTGCGAATAGTAAGATCCTCCCTTGTCTAAGGCAAAACGAGTAGTGCTGATTCTACTCTAGTATCAGCGACGGGGCTATAACGGCCCGTACAACTGTGATAACTAATTTAGGAATGCATATTCCTTCGTTATTAATTCCGGTGCCGCCTGCTAGTTTTAAAATGGGAATGAATGTGGTGAAAATGGATTTGGTATCACCGGTTCTCGTTGTCAAGAAAACACCGTTGGCAGCTTATGTGCGTATATGGTTGAAGGAAGTGTATATTGAGAACATTAGGTTGTGTGTCTTTCATATGAACTCTCTCTTTGTGTACTTGATCACTTAACTACAAGCTTCATAACCTGCTGGCCTTTTGCTCATTTTGGTGACCTCCGCCACCCAAGCCACGAGCTGAGGTAGGTCTCTTTTTTAATAGATGTTGCTCGAGCCAGACTCTAACAGCATCTATCTACTTTCGGCAGTCAGGAGAGCATACCTCTGTGACAGGGTTTGGTGCGGACCTTTGCGAACTCTGGTGCACCACAAGCCCGAAGACAATGTCTCTTCTGCTCTTTTTTAAACAAGTCTATTACGGGTATTCTTTGAGCTCTTATTATAACCTTGTCTGACACCACTAGATATAGCTACATTGTATCGACTAAAGGAGCCAAGTGGAATAGGCTCTTCACCGTATAGTTGCAGTTGAAGATAAAAAGCCTGTCTTAGGCTTAAAGAGTATAGTATGAGTTTATAAGCCAATTAGAGTAGCTTTTATATATGCCGCAATATGTAACTAAACAATTCTCCGAAAGACGCTCATTGATTGCAATGTGGCAAATTTCTTTTAATAAAACGCTTTTTTCCTATTGTTTTAGGCCAATTTCAATTGAGCTTTGATATGAAATGTAATTAACAACCAATCAATGCCCCTGTCTCACGAAGACCCCACCGGTATTGACTATTTGAACTCCTGATTAAAAACCCTATGCAGTCTTCCGGCCACTACTTGTCGATCACATGACTTGACCCGAAGGGGCAATTCGTCATCATGGGAAAGTCCTTACATTGAGAACTTGATAACTAAAGATTCACTCCGGCTGTTATCCAACTGTGACGCTCTGCTTGTAATTTGTCCAAACTTGACAAGCGCTGTAAACAAGCCTCAGTATTCGAGAAATAATTTCTGCCTTACTAATCAGGACCGAAACTGCAGGCACTTGTTGAAAGCATCGTCCTTCTCGACATCCCTTCCTTCAACTTCTTACATTCAGAAATCTGAACCAAAACAAAGCTCACTTCCATAAACCATGGATGAACCATCGAAGTTCGCCATCCACGAGGCAGCTCGAGATGGAAAAAGTACAAATATCTCCCTTGGCGCAAACGCCACTTCACATGACCCTGCTAACCAGATATTCAAACAGCAAGCGTTGTCGAATCTCTCTTGAGTGTAAGTTCCTCTTATGAGTTTACGACCTGTTCTATAATTTCACTTTACTGAGAAAATGCTCTTATTCATCACAGGCAAATCCCAAACTGGCCGACAGAAAAGATGACGACGAGCGTTTGCCTATTCATTGGGCTACTTCGTACGGTCACTTGGAGATTGTAAAGATGTTAGCGGCGCAGAAGAACTTTGATCCTGATGTTCAAGTACGTCTTTACTCTCAAACATTCGTCTGCTCTGGATTTTCTTAGGTTGTTGACAAGTAGCTGACACCAACTCAGGATGGTTCGGGATGGACACCCTTAATGATAGCCGTAAGCTTAAAAGACGGCGAAGAGCTCGTGGATCTCTTTCTCCGTAAAGAAGCAGATGTCAACGCTAAAAGTGCGTTCTTACCCCCTTCATCTCCTCATTCCACCATACTCAGATGTCCCCAGATTTCAGCGGTCAAACAGCCCTCCACTTCACAGCCTCAAAAAACAACCTGGACATTGCCCGCCGTCTTCTTGACGCCAAACCACCTGCTTCCACTCGCGTCAAAGATAAGAGAGGCCAGTACGCGATTCACAGAGCTGCGGCTGTGGGATCAGCGCCCATGGTTGAGTTGTTGTTGAAGAATAAGAGTCCGATTAACGCGACGGACGTTGCGGGTCAAACTCCTTTGCATCATGCAGTTGCTGAAGGTCATGGAGATACGGCTGTGGCGTTGCTAAAGGCAGGTGCCGAGACGGATAAGAAAGATGTTGATGGATTCTTGGCTTTGGAGCTTGCGCCTGATACACAGGTAAGTCACTCCAACATTCAAGAATACGAGTGTATTATTGACTAGTCACAGGTACGAAAATTCATCTTGCAAAGTGCAGAGCGGGAGGGTATAGACTTATAGCCAGCCAAAATGCAATGATCTGATTCTATCTATCGTATCATCATCGTGTGAATATCACTCATCTGATCATTACCCTTTCATCTATGAGTCCTCTAACTCCTCTTCCGGAGGCGCCCAGACAAATATCGCGTCCTTGTCCAGCCTCATTCCCTCTGTAGGGGCTATCCTGAGAACCTTCTGGAAATACCGATCTCGGATCACACAGCGGATAGGTCCTATCCAATCCCCACGCGAAAATGGCAGTAAACGGAATCTCATCGTGCGTCTTGACAAAGGAAGGAGCTGTAAGGTCGATTGCTTGACGCCAGAGAACGCGAACTTCTCACTGGGTTCCATGGACACTCCGAAAGTAAGGAAGTGATTTGAAGGATTCTCGATCGTGACGTCGAAATGGAGCATGGATGGAATAGTCCCTGAGTAGGACACGGCTCCTAAGACTCTTGGCTCACTGCTCGAAACCAGTAATCGAGGTACAGCCAGGACAGTAGTGTTAACAGCAGAACCTTCTGCATCACGTCGCCATCTGATTGCGAGTGAGACATCGAGAGTTGCTGTTCCACGGTCGTCGAGTGACAGCTTTTGCGTGAAAACGTCGAATTCGGCCTCATCTAGACTCTTAGGACTTACTCGAATGCCAGTTTCAGGTATCGGAGTCATTTTCTTCGTATAGCATTGAATACCACCGTTCGTACCAAGGACTTCCACATCGAGGTCCTCAACAATTAACTCCTCTGCAGCGAATGAGAAGTAGCGGCTTGTTAAGCACCATTTTTGTGCTAGGCCATGATGGACGACTTCGTCTGAGATATCCTCTCCTTCCTCATGAGTGAAGAAACTCGGCCAAGGATCTGGGTGGATGCGAGGCGAGAAGTCGTAATTAGCTTCGAAGGGATTGATGACTGCAAGTTGAATAGACATAGCACGAGATACTGGGGTCTCCATATCTGACACAAGGTTGTATGACGTTTTCATCGTCAAATCGTAGACTGCTGGCAAGTCTATTGGGGGGATGAGCAACTCGACAATACACGATGCTGCAGCGGCAATCTTCCCAAGGGCAAACTCGGAATGCGAATTGCCCTCCTCGCTTTCTTCACTCTCAGGCGCACCAGTCAGTTTCAGTGTAAGCAGTGGAGCGCTCTCTCCTAGGAGATGCACTTCAAGATTGGCAATCGAGTCAACATCCTCTCCGTTGATAACTTCAAGCTGCAATTTGATGTTTTCGTTCGTGTAATACTGTTCTTCGAGGTCGATGAACCGTAATTCCATCTTCGGTGGCTTGGGGAGAACAGTGATCGCGGATGCATTGACGCGAACAAGTTTCTTCTTTACAGAGCGTTCACCCCACCAGACATCGGGTGTGGTAGTTCGTTCGCTGAAGGTTTGGACGTATTCGAGATCAAATAGATCGGACGCAATGCCGAATGTGGCTGATATGGCCTTTGCTTCTCCAGCCTCTCTCAAAAGATTGGCGAATTCGAAGATTCTCGTTTGGCTAGGCCGGAAGGTAAGATCCGCCTCACCCAACAGTGCAGGGCGACCATCTTGTCCACTACCTCCAGTTTGGAAATCGGCTAGAGAGACCTTGCTTAGCGAGATTTGCCCAGCATTCCGCTCTTGAACAGTGCCACCATGTCTCAGGATAATGGGCTTCATGCCACCCTCAAATTCTACTCTTATTTCCGTCATTGTCACTGGTACGGATTTTGGCAACGCAGTCGAAGTAACAGCCAACTGAGAAGAACAAAGTTCTCCAACTTTGCCCTCGGTATGCTCGAAGGTGTAGGTTGCGAACAGAAAGGAGTGTACTTCATGATCATGGAGCACGACAACCGGTTTGTTCTTAACAGCCTCGAGGCCCTCTAATGATTTCGTCAAGTCATAATGCCAGTTTTGATGTTCAGTGAAGCCTGGAGCGGGGTCAGCAATGACTATTTACCCCTTTCCGGTTGAGAGTACATACTTTTGTTCAAAAGCTCCCAATCCACAGCAACGACAGTTCCACCATCACCTGCACGTGCGGCTGCATCCCTCAATGCCCAGCTTACCTCCTCCACAGCATTCCACCAACCCTCTCTCCTGAACGACATTTTTTGCCAAAGAGGGCGAAGAACTCGCAGCGCGTCATCCCAAGCTTCTCTTCTCAAACTTTCAAGAGCTGATAACAGGGACAGGTCTTGTGCGAGGCGTGATTGTTTCCTCTGCTCAAATTCGTTGATGGCTTTGGTCAGTGAGTTTATAATGAGCAGTGAGTGATCCACACCCTCGTGCCCAAGCAGAGGGTTCTCCTCATGTGGCTCTGGACAAAGATATGTATCGTATGTATATGCCTTGCTTGCAATTTGCGAGGCGGGAGAAGAGCCTGGCGGAGATCTGTCTTCCTCCGGAATTGCGAGGGCCAACGTACGACGTGCCATGAGATGTTGCGCGGCAAGGCGATACCAATATCCGGGATGATGAAGGTATTCCCATGGCTCCATCCGCTCCCCTATTGCGATAGCTTTTTCTCCAGGAAGAAAAATGGTAGTGCTCGTGAACTCCATAATTGAGACCCTCTTGATCATTTCAGCCATCACGGTAGCCCATCGAGCTTCCCAGGCTTCCCAGCCATAAGTTGATGATCCTTTGCCTCTTCGATCTACGAAGTCGCGTATTCTGTCTCGATGCTGTTGCCATCGGCGCACAGCTGCTGTTGTATTGCCATTCCAAAACAAACAGCGCAAGATGCGAATAGCAAAGACATCCGCAAGTAGACGGCCCTCGTTCCATCTTGGACTCCAGCTGGCGATCGCTTCCAAGACATCTGAACTGAGCAGTGTATCATATCCACTCTCATAGGATCTAACTGCAGCGTCCATTTCCTGCCGAAATTCGGCGAAAACTCCAAGCTTGAAATCATATCTGACATTCCAACCCTGACTAGACAGTGTCTGCGACGTACCGGACGTAGGCGGTGCGGTAGGAAGAGGAACGATGCCTCTATTTCGTTTCCTCCTTGAGTGCTTACTCAAATCTCGGTAGTACTCAATGCAGAGGGGATAGATGGTTGAGATGATCGTTTCCACGAAGGCTTGAAGCTCTACGGGCGAGCTTTGTGGCGGCAAGAAAAACAAAGAGGTCTTGGAATCAAGACCAGTTGCTTTACGGATATTTGCAAGACGGTCTTCAACATCAGGAGACTGAATGATAGATTCTTCGCTCAGTAGTGCTACTATCAGGCGGGTCTTGTAACCAGATTGACTCAATATGTTCTTTGTGTTGTTTATATCCGTTTTCAATTGGTTGTCATGTAGTGTCGACAGAGTCGGATCAGATGTAAATTTGTAGAATGATATGTAGGCACTGGGGACGAGCTCTTGGTGCTTTTCAACCCACTTCGGATCGACTAAGCCATCAGGGAATACCGAAGAACCTGGAGTCAGAGGCGATAGGGGCGAATGAAGGACTGTGCGTGGTGTTGGACTGTTCCCTTGGGAATTTGGAGGTATCGGAGAGGATGCTGAGAGTACAGCATTACGAGGAGGTAGCACATAATCCTATTCGAGCTTCAGCAACTGATAGAAGAACCACTCTGTCTGCTTAAATTACCCTTCCAACGGTCTTCACTCTGAATTTATTCCTTCCGTTGTGTTCCCGCGAGTTCCATGCGAGGCCCCTAGCATCATTATCTCTGAAATGTCTCAGCAGAACATGTGCATCCGCAGAATCCACAACCGGAACCTCAGAAGTAATCCGCGTGCCAACTTCTTTCAACGTAGATTCATCTGGTGGAAGGAAGCCCAGGCCAGAGACAATCAACAAAGGTATATTATGAGCCACATAGGCCGGCGCGTACCCGTCCATGGCTTTGTGGTCCTAAAACCTCCATAAGCAGGTATTGAATGACAGGAGAATCGTTGGCAGCAGTTTCGTTGGACGTTGGAGTGGGACTTTGTGGATGGATGGGCGAGATCCTGGTAATTGACAGAGGCTAACTTGTATTCATCGTTCGATCTATCTTGGAGACATTCGCGGACCTGAGAAAAGGAGTGAATGTTAGTGATCGTCTGAATTATTTCAACCTTCAGTTCCTCGCGTTGAAGCTGTCCCGTCCCAGGTTCTGTAGACCCCTGTCATTCGGAATCTTAGCGTCATTTGGCGGTGATTGCCGAGCATCACAGTGCAGCCTTGCGCCAGCCAGTTTTGAAGCACTGGATTCACTCGTCCTCATTCTCCTGACCTTGCGGAAAACCACATCGAAGACACTACGACTCGGCCCAAACCCAATATTACATATCACGGCCTCTACTTATTAATTCTAGCCCTCGATCTACCTTAATTACGGCGTTCTTCCAACTTCGCGATCCCTCGAACCCCTCAGCGTGTTCAGCGCGGAGTCGCCTCCACGCGAGCGAAAGCAGATTTTCGTCCACGAAAGCACACCTCAGTACGACTGGAAACGCATCATTGCTGGGATCTCACGGTTCCTTCTCCCTGTCAGTATGGCGACTCAAGCTGCAATCTTCGCCGAGACCATTGCTGGCATGAAAAAGGCCGTCAAAAGAAAAGCATACGGTAGAGTAGCAGCAAGATCCGACTGAGGCCAACAGTCTTGCTAATAATATTGTGCGATACAGATTCGGACTCCGATAGCTCTATCGAACAATTAACGAATCGGGGGAACAAATTGAGGAAGAAGGCACGATATGTTCATGAAGGTCAATTGGCGCCGCCAACTGGTCCTGTGGTTTACAGAAGGGTATGTCACAGTCAGAAGATGATAAGCCTGCGATGATATTCGTACTATGTGCTGATATCCCACAAGAAAATAGAACATGCAGGTTTCTACCGAGATATTATAGGTCGGAATCCTCCATTAGTGGACGAGGATGGGTACGAAGTCGATAGCGAGGATGACGATGAGAGAGCACAAGCTGCCATTGCTGCAGCTGCAGAGTTCGATCCGTATGCAGACGTAAAGATTGAAAGTATGGACACCCTACACAACAGAGAGAGACCGCACTGACAAGCAATTGCACAGATCTTCTTGCGCCTTTGACTGCCGCTTCTGATTTGCCTGACCATCCGACCCTTGCCAAGCCTTTCCTTTCGAAGACTCTCACAGAGCTTACTCGACATGCGGGCGAGATGGTACAAAAGGAGAAAGCGTCTCTTTGGAGAATGAAACATCTGTTGACAAAGTTGAGTGGAGATCACACATGGATACCCTGTGAGAGCGTCGAGACCGAGAGCGATTTTATCCTTTTCGGTGATGAACGAGAATCCCAGCGAGGGAATCAGCTTCAAAAAACAATCTCGAAGGAAGATGGAGACCATCTATCGACAGGCACATTGGTATCAGAGGATGGAGCCCAGGCAGCTCCATTGATGATCACTCAGGGTGAAACTCCTCAAGAGGGAGCTCCAGATGCAGACAAGGGTACAATCGAAGGACCTGCCGTAGATGGCGATGTTACGATAGTATCTACCACGAAGGAAGCGATCGTTACCGATACAAATGGAGTGGGCGAGCCATCCACTGCCGAGAAACTCGGCGAGACTCAAGAAGCGGATGTCCCCAAGCAGTCAACAGAAAATGCAGCGGAGGAAGGTCACGAAGCTGCTGCTGCTGTTGCAGGTGCAATGGATGTGGATGTCGCCACTCAGCCCGAAGAAAATACCGAGAACCAAGGACAAGCTCTGGTCGCTACTGAAGGGGATGCTGAAGCTGGCGAAGATGAGCAAGAAGATCTTCCTGCTCCTACTCGTATGAGAACACGAGCTCAAGCACAGGCTGCATCGGACAATGCGACGACCCGAACAAGATCCGCGACTCCAGATTCCAATGTCGAATCATTCATACACCCATACTTCTTGGCACCACAAAAAGCCCGCCCGGACCGAGATCTCGGATTGCCTCAGCATGAGGCAGAAGAGACGAGGAGACTACTGCAGTTGTACATCCAAAAGCAAGAGGAGGTCTGCCGTGGTGCTCAAAGAGTATACGAAGGTTTACTAAGAGCCGATCGTTACCGCCACTTAGTCATGAAATGGGCGAAAGCCGAAGCTCACGTTGGATTGAACCGGGATATGTCTGACGGCGAGGATTGGTATGATAAAGAGGAGTGGGGCTTAGATGAAGACCTGAAGAAGGGACAAGATGAGGAAGAAGAAGATGCTGCAACAACAGCTAAAAAGACAAGGACTAGGCGGCAATAGTTCCGGGTCGCTAGATGACCTTCAGATATGGGGAATGGAGAACTGCATAGGTTCGGTTCGAAAAAGGCGTAACTGGGAGGCCGTTTGATGGCTGGTGAATGAGCGACTATATCCAGGACAATGAGGCGTATCGGGGAGCCTCTGTATTTACTGAACATAAAATCCGACGAACTCACAATAGCATGGGCAAAGTAGAATGAACGTTTAATACTCAATGTCCCCTTTTGCTGTGCCCCTCAAAATCACCTGCAAATTACCCCTGTCCATTGGTCCGAGCTCTTCTCGACGTCATATAATTCACTCGTGATTCGCTGAACAGAACACATGTATTTACCTTAAAGCTCCAAGACGTCAACGTTGTCTACTTCCCCAGATTGATTCTTGAGTCTGCACAAACTTTTTTCTGACCTTTGAGATATTAGTCGACAACATGACGAGCTTCTTGGGAGACAACAAAGATCTCGTAGACTTTAACCAGAAAAGTCTAGCAAGTATGCCAACTCTCAACTCCCACCTCTCTACAGCTGCTAATACAGGACTCAGTTGCTGCGGCATCAATTGCTTTCAATCCGATCTTCTGGAAGTAAGATTCCATTGCCCGTGACTGTCTTGAACATATTTCTGATCTTCTGTCTTCACAGCACCGTTGCCCGACAAGGTACTTAAACTCCCAAATCGATCTATCGACTACTCTAACAACCCCCAGAGTATCACAACAAAATCCTCACCAAGCTCGCCGGCGGGAACTCGCGCTACGCTTGCTATGGCCTGGCCGTAGTCATCTTCTCCCTGGGCATATTCCGCGACTTCCTCTACGAGCGCGCCCTGCGCTCCCAACCCTCTCACCCACTCCTCGAAACCGCACTCTCAAACTATATCGCCTACGGTCTCCTGGCCGCCGGTAACATCCTCGTTCTCTCTTCGATGTGGGCACTCGGCATCACGGGTACATATCTGGGCGATTACTTTGGAATTCTGATGGATGATATTGTTACTGGGTTTCCATTCAATATTATGGCTAGCCCGATGTATTATGGGAGTACGATGAGCTTTTTGGGGACTGCGATTTTGTTTGGGAAACCGGCGGGGATTTTGTTGACGGTGGAGGTGTTGGTGGTTTATTTGATAGCGCTGAGGTTTGAGGATCCGTTTACGGCGGAGATTTATAAGAAGAGGGAGAGGGAGCAGAAGGCTGGTAAGAAGGGTGGGAAAAAGGAGCTGTAGATGTGGTCAGTAGGGGGTTTGCGGTGGGGTTGATGACGAAGAACGAGATGAGATGGGACGAGAACGAGATGATAGAGTTGAGATGCCATCAGGAGCATATGCATAAAGAAAAATACTTAAGACGGGGATACCAAAGAGGGGTTCAACAATTAGCGGGCGTTGCATAGATATCAACTACTTTGCATCGTGGGCGTTGGGAACGGAAAAGAACCCTGTGGAGTTTTCGATGAAGAAATCATAATTCCTTTGCACAGACTTTTTTTCGTCTAATCTATGTGTTTGCTGTATTTGGTGGGCTCTACTCCCGAGTGTCAGCGTTTCTCACCTTTGTAGAATTCATATCTCTGGATATACGTCGCTGAGTCCCAGTCAGCTGGCGACCTTTAAGATTCTTGGGGTCGACAACTTACATTCTCCTAAGCAAGGGCATCTCTCTCTGTATCTTCGCTTGGTAATCCAAATCGATATCTACAACAGCAATTTCCGGCTCCGTTCCCTCTCCAGGCAGATCGGCCAAGACTTTCCCCCAAGGATCAACAACCATAGAGTGTCCATAACTTGTTCTCTTCTCATTGTGAGAGCCAACTTGAGCTGCAGCAATAACATAGGTCTGAGTCTCGATAGCTCTCGATCTTAGCAGTGTCTCCCAGTGAGCTTTACCTGTTGGAACTGTGAATGCTGACGGATACGTGATAATCTGGGCATTTTGGCGTTTGAGAGCCAGACCAATTTCTGGGAATCGTAACTGCAAGGCATCAATCTCCTCCCTGGCCGAGTAAAATGCAGAGGCAAACTCACATCAAAACAAATAGTCAACCCCACCCTTCCAACAACCGTCTCAACAGGCGGAATAATCTTCTTCCCAGCCTCAACACTATTACTCTCCCTCAAAGCCCCATAATCAAACAAATGAAGTTTATCATAGAAAGCTTCAATATCGCCCTTCTCGTTGATCCAGCAACTTCTATTCCCAATCTTGTCATTGGCTGCTGGTACGTGAATCCCTACATTGATTGCTAAAGAGGAGTCTTTGGCTGCCTTTTGGAGACCGAGAACGAATGAACTTGTATCCATAGGGCGAGCGAGGGATATGGATTCGGTGGGGGAAGAGGCGATGTAGTCCGTTGCTTCGGGGAGGAAAAGGGCCTGGATGTTGTGAGATGACTTAGGGGTGGAGAATGGGGGAGAGACGGACTTTGGCTCCTGCTTCGACGGCTTTTTTGACGAGGATTTGACAGAGGCCTAGATTATGGCTCATTGATGAAGTAGAGCATAGCTGTCCAACGGCCTGATAGATCTCAGCACAGAGCAGACAGTCACTGAAGAGTAAACTTACTGCGAGAGTCATGACTGAAGCTGAAAAGGTACGTTACTTGTATTGAGGCAAAGAAACTTGATCAAAGAACTCTAGAGGACTGCTCTGTAATTTTGTGGGCTGTCTACAAATTGTTGAAATGAGGTAGGGAGATGAAGAGTGGAGAGCTCGATCCGGCACAAGCTGTACAAATAGAGTCATACCCACCGGATTTAACAGATAGAATGGGAGGTTTCCGCAAACTGCCTATTATTGTTACAAGTTTACCTGCCACCGATGCAGTAAATAGTGTACAAAAAAGGTAAGACGGATAAAAGTCAGAGTTGAAGGAAGAGTCATGGTGAGTAGTTATGGAATTACACTTGTGGCTGAGGTATGACGTTTCGATCTCCCTCGAGAAATTCTTTGACCTTTCCCAGCAACGATTCACTCCAACAATTCACTGTACAATACGAGGCCCGACGTGCCACCACGAGTTGTTATGTATTTAAGCTAGCTTTTGAAAGTCCTACAACCTTTTCTAGCGACATGTCACTTTAGAAGAGGCCAAAATGTCAAATGGCGGCCGAGCCGGGAAATCGTCTTCTTGTAAGCAATTCACTGAAGGTCAACAGAGCGACCACTAACGATTGATAGCATTCCACTTCGTAGCTGGTCTGGGGTCAGGTGTCCTTTCTGCAGTTCTTCTCCAGCCTGCAGATCTACTCAAAACCCGTTTACAACAATCTGGTCAAACCTCACTCCTAGCGACGATCCGCGAACTCTCGAAGTCCCCAAATTCAATCACTGCCTTCTGGCGCGGCACAATACCCTCAGCTCTGCGCACCGGTTTCGGATCTGCGATCTACTTCACAAGTCTGAATTCCTTACGTCAACATGTTGCGCGGTCGAATCTGTTACGAACAATCGGTGTTGTGGATAACGGCAGAGTGCCAACTTCATCATCATTACCGAAACTGTCGAATCTCGCAAACTTGACCACTGGCGCAATTGCCAGAACTTCGGCCGGGTTCATCTTGATGCCTATAACAGTCATTAAGGTTCGATATGAATCAAATCTTTACGCGTACAACTCGATTGTTGGTGCTGGAAAGGATATTCTCAAGACCGAAGGACTCAAAGGATTCTTCTCGGGTTTTGGAGCAACAGCCATAAGAGATGCACCATACGCAGGTCTATACGTGTTATTCTACGAGCAGCTCAAGAAGAGGCTGAGCATGCTCTCTCACAAAGTTCCCATTGCAGGAGAACTGGCGGAAACCATGAAAGGTTCCACTTCAGCGTCCATCAATTTTGGTTCTGGAGTACTCGCAGCTGGACTCGCAACAGCTATCACCAATCCGTTCGATGCCATCAAGACGAGGATACAATTACAACCGAATGAATACCACAACATGTTATATGCGGCGAAGAAGATGATTAGAGTCGATGGCGTTAAATCGCTGTTCGACGGCTTGGCTTTGAGGATGAGCCGTAAGGCTCTCAGTTCAGCTTTGGCTTGGACACTGTATGAAGAACTTATTAGAAGAGCAGAGCATACCTGGGAGAAGACGCATGGTCAAGGTGTGCTCTAGAATCACCACTTTGGATACGGGAAATGAAGATACCACTCAACGCATAAAAAGACCTCACGATCCTCGAACGATCAAGGTTCATCACTTCATATTGATTCGTTATTTCTGGCTAATGGAGTGGGTATTGCAGACTCATGACAAAATTAACATCCGAAATGCAGTTGCAAAAGCAGATTACTCCAGAGCAGTCCAGATCGCCTCCCATATTCGAATTGCAGAGATCGATTCCAAATTCCTTTTCCTTCATATTTCCTTCTCAACGCCTTCCGCCGGTCATGAATGTCACAAGCGGCGATGGCGATGGCCTTCTCTTGTGCTCCTTCTTCCTCACAAACTCGAATTCGACGTCGCCGTGTTTTTTCTTGCCTTCAATGGCAACTAGAACTGGTTGCCTTCGCTCTCGGATCTCGCGAGTGTGGTTCCACAAGAAGTCTTGTTCATATTCGGGAACCCATCGTCGAATGAGGACATAGTTGGGATCCTGCAATTTATTAGCTCTTGTCTATAAAATCCCTCCCGTTCAAAACTTACCACATCGAATTCATAGTCAATTCTATAAGCGTTCAAAGTCTCGATCGATAAATGTTTGCGGGACATTCTCGTGAACGTAGGTCGGTTCGGATCGATGGCCTTCTCCTTCTTGGTAACGACAGCAATTTGTCTATCATCCATACCAGCCCTTCGTAGATCGTCCTCGAGTCGATGCTGGTATTCCTTCTCTCGCTCCTCCTTCTCCTTCTTCTCTTTCTCTATTCTCTCAGCCTCCTTCCTCTTCCATTTCTCGACAGCTTCATCAGCTTCCTTCTTGATCCGCTTCTTCTCCTCCTCCTCTTCTCTTTCCTTGCGTAGCCTCTCCAGCTCCAATTCCTTCTTCAGGCGTTTCGCTTCCTCCTCTCGCTCGGCTTTCATCTTGAACTGCTCGAGCTCCTTGCGGGTCTTTTCCAATTCATATTCATCGCGAGAAGAGTGTCGGGACGAGGAGCTGAAAGATGGAGCTCGTGATCTGGACCGGGCCCGAGCATGTGGTCGAGGAGCGAGTTGAAGGTAGGCACTCCGGTCGTCCTCATCCTCGTACCTTTCCTCGTTGTAGATTTTGTTGATGATAACTGGAGCTGGTGGAGGGCTTTGTCTATGACCAGTAGATCGAGATCTGTGTAGGCCACTAGAGCTATACTGTGGCTCGAGATAACTGCTGCCATGGTGGTAGTAGACTGGTCTCGCTGGACGATGGTGCTCGGGATTATAGATGATTGGCCCTGGCGACGCACGACCGCGATGGATGCGGATATCGAGCTCGTCGTCTTCGTCGTAATAACTACTCATCTTGAACGAGGCTTAGACTTCGCCCGAACTCACAAGGCTATCCAATAAATCAGGTTTTGTTCGTAAATAGGATCGCTCCCCTCAAGGCTGTCGAGCGTTGGGTTCCCCGCTCTGGCACCACCCGCGGCTCGTTGATAGGCGATAAGATCGAGTGGTCTTCCCACCAGCGTGCGATATCGATTTTCAATGTCGAATAATTCTTTGCAATGGATACGGGATTAACGACACGCGATAGGAAGCGGAAAAAAGCTGTAGAAAGCTCACTCAGTAGAGGCAAACAGAATCGGAAAGTAAAAGTGATTCAGAAAGTCGGTGTCAGCAGGAGTGGGCATGGGCTTATTTAAAGTCAGACTACTGGAGGGGTAGAGGAGCGATTGCTAAGGGCTCAGCTAGACCGCACAGAAACCGCACTTGACGAGCCATACAACGGCCTTCAAATGGATAGAACCCATGCCATGGCTGACCATCTGAAGCAGAATCCAGCCCTAAGAGTTTCCAGCCTCTTTTGCTTGGCTGCCAGGGTGGGGAAATTTCCAGTCTTGAGCGACGCTCTTGTTGGGTGCAGAGCATGCAGCAACACGCTGCATCTAACTCCATCCCTCGTAAATGGGACCTCTCTCAGGCGTCCAATGCCTCGCACAGCGCAGGAAATATCCTTGTTTTGGGTTAAACAAATTCAGAGTTCCTGCCCTTCGGTTGTCCTGTCTAAAATAGGCTTAAATTGTGGCGGCATGCGTTTACGTGATGAGGTCTCCGAAAGTATCTCATGTCTTTGAGACCATGAGAAGACTGTGAAAGGGAGATATTGTCAAACAAAGACCAAGGTGATACCTCGATAAACCCTCGCGATACGCTGTGTGGGGTGCGGCCCGCATAAGATTAAACTCCTCGCTGCTTCAAGTTGGATGCTTCCGAAAACAAAGCCTGCTCAAATCGTGTGGTTGCTTCTTCACAGCTGCGGGTTGGCATACTGGGCCAACTTCCGTGGCCCCCAAATCTGCAAACGCCATGTACAAACGCCGTCTCATGCAAGAAAGACTGTTGGATTACCAATGGATGGAAGTGGCGGATATCTCCTCCAAAATAGAACACATGATCATATCTGGATAATTTCTTGATTTCGTGTTCTTTTTCTTCATGAATTTGAACATCTCTGTAGAAAGACTCGAACCGAAGCTGAAGCGGCCCCCCTGTATTTCACTTTCAGCCCCCAACCATACGTATGCCACGACAGCGATATCCGTAGCATGAATCGTTGAAACCTCCAGAACCATTCTAAATTTGGAAGTCTCTTACTCAAGCTGCTGACCCTCCTCAAAGTCCTATTCGTCAAAGCTTGTATCTCTTCCCGTCGAGTGGCACAATCCCGTCATCCCCAAGTCTCCCGAATGCGAACGTCCATCATCATGCACGCCCTCCGCTCTTGAAGATCTGATCGATATGCTCCCGGCTATTCTTATGCGTCGTCTCAAGATACTGGAGCTTCTTTCCCAGATTCTCAACATCCGATTTCAGCTCCGATGTCTCGGTCGTCAACCTTCTGTCGACTTCGGCTATAGGGCTGAACACAAACCTGCCAATCGCGAATTAATATTGAGGTCTCGTGATCATTAGTGGGGTTGGGCATGAATGACTGCTCCGGACGAAAAAGTACAATGTAGCAAGAGGAGAGAAAGAGAATGGTTGACTCACATTTTGCCCACTCCTTCGTAGACGTTGGTGTCCCTTGGTAAGGTGGATACCTCGCTCGAGGTCAGTTGCAGCATGCGGATCTCGCGTTGCTTGACTGCTATTTGCGATTTGACGACGTTGATCTGTTGTTGAGCTTGTACTGCTTGGCTTTCGATCTCTTGAACGAGCTGGTAATATGGATGTTAGTAAATATGGATTTCAGAGGGTTTCGTCGTGGGGAGAATGCAAGCTCCTGAGGAATGGGAGATATCAGAGTTCTAGTGTCTGATACTAACCTTCTGCAACGCCTCATTTGGAATAGACATCTTTCCAGTGTTCTAAGGTAACGGATCAAATTTGGTGATATTCGTAGAACCCCTTTGCTGGAGTTGTCGCAGCTTTAAGAACAAAAAGATGTTTTCGCGCCTGGCAAGTCAACCGCGTGATTCAGCGATAAGGAGGTCACGGGCGATAAGAAAGCTCAGCTAAGCTTTTTGTCAATGCTTTGGGTCTTTGCGTCGCCGTAACTTCCAGTCCCCCTGCAGCAATCATTGGTCTCAAGCAAATACGGACGACTGCTCCAGATTTTACTCGTAAATTCCTGAGAACCTTTTTGAACAGTCCTCTTCTCTACCCTTGTTTCTTCAATATTGGTATACTTTCAGAAGAAAATATTTCCTGAATCAGCAATAAGATCATGATATGTAACATCGGTCACCGAAATTATGGACCTCTAAACTTTCTGCGCTCTGATATCCAAAGCATTATCAGCACAGGTACATTGGCAATCGGTGCCGCAGAAGCCGGTAAAAGTGGAAACGCAACAGCATGACGTTGCAGCTCGAGGACCAGTAGACAAGGATTATCGGACCTTCCTCATGTCGCACAGTTTAAGTAGACCTTCCGCCTCGAATACATGTGCTAAACCTACACACGCGTTCAGATGCTTGGGTCTCGTTGATTACTGGGTTACCTGCCAATTTCAAGGGTCCAGATACCTCCAAGCCTTGCGCTGAGCTTATTCTGAAGTCTTTAAAGGCTCCGAAAGCCTTCGCACCAAGGGCTGGGAATCCCCCATCATCCGTACGTCAATTTTTGGAGATGGGATTCAAGCTCCCATCAATTCCCTATCCTCCGGCACGGCCAGAAGAGGGCTATTGGGCTCCGGTTACTTCTACGATCAATTGGTGTGAAGAGGTATGTGCTACAAATGCCGCACGATTTTCTACTTTGGGCCCCAATTATATACGAGCTTTCAATTCTGATCCTAACTTTCTGCTCTGCCTTGAAGGATTACTACGCAACAATCTATTCCGCCGAAATCGTCAATACCCTTACGAACCTCCTCTTCATAGCTCTCGGAATCAAGGGCGTACGAAACTGCTTCAAATATAATCACGACAATGTCTTTAAGGTGGCATTTATTGGATATCTGCTCGTGGGATCTGGATCTTTTCTATTCCATAGCACGTTGAAATGTTGGTCTTCTCACTCGCCCCAGGGTTCAACAAGGCTGACACGAAATTCTTAGACCCCATGCAGTTGGTAGATGAGCTTTCTATGATTTACACGGCCTGTCTGATGTGCTACGCAACATTTTCTTTCTCGCGATCTCGAGTATTTCGACAGGTGTTGGGAGTTGGGTTGGCGTCATTGGCTATATTTATTACAGTCAGTTGCTCCTTCCTTTCGGAGTCAATGGGATACTAATGGCAACAAAATAGCTCTACTATCATTATCTACAAGGTGTGGCAGGCTCCCGCTTTGTTAAGGAAGTAAATGCTGACTTTCTCTTTTTAAACCAGACCCAGTCTTTCACCAAAATGCCTTTGCATTGATAACTGCTATCGTCCTTTTCCGAAGCATGTACATCATGGAGGTTAACATCCGACCATCCTTCCGAGCAAAATATGCCACAATTCCGCAAAAACAGGTTGCCCCCGGATCGATCTCAAAAATGCAGATCTTGGCGAACGAGAAAAGAGATAAGGAAATAATCAGGATTATGTGGATAATGGTGGCATGGGGTCTCTCGATCTTCCTAGGCGGTTTTGCCATCTGGGGTCTAGACCGTGTATTCTGTGGCACCATTAGGAGATGGAGACGCGAAGTTGGACTGCCTTGGGGAATCTTGCTTGAAGGTCATGGATGGTGGTCAGTGGAATTTCTCTCTCATTTCAAATTTGATATGCTAATGGCTTCTAGGCACGTAATGACCGGGATCGGGTCGTATTTCTACATTGTCTGGGCCATCTGGTTACGACTCTGTCTGAATGAGAAGCAGGATGAGTACATGCTAAACTGGCCATCTCTGTGGTTCTCTCTTCCTGAGGTTGTTCCAATATCCTCGGTTGAGATGACTAGGAAAACTGCTTCGAACCGACATTTGAATGGCCATGCTAAAGACCAGTGAGAAGGATCTACTGAGATAAAAGTGCTGTCTTGTTCGTTTTCATAGATTAGACTGTCGTTACAAAGGACTTAGAAAGATCATGATACCCAGGGAAAATTTTAGGCAACGTTTGTTGCTGAAAAGGGTTCCAGGATAGACTTCTCTAGTTCTCGTTGATCAAGCACAACCTGTTTCTTATTGGACAATGAAAATACATGTGCTTGTGAATATCACATAGAAGCCAAGTACTGAACTCTTGTGTCAACTGGTTATGAATTCAACGTGAGTTAAGTAGTACAGCCTCGTCTCAGCCTTGTGAGAGGGATGATAGCGGACAGGGATTCTGAAGGATCGCCAAGATTAGCGTGCATCTCGAAATGTGGTCTTTGCTTCCGCAGGTAGACACGCAATCACACTTCAATAATTTTACTGCGCCGCATCTTACACGAGAACAGCATATGAATACGAGATAAAACAGGCTGGGGAAGCTGCAGAATTGTCCAACCTAGCTCAAGCTTCACCGTTCATTCCGCTATGCTGTGATGTATAATCAGGCGCACCTTCGAACGACGCGACTCCCTTGAAAGGACTCGGATTGGAATTCCAAAGATGGCGGCTCCTACGAAGCAATCTTCAAGATGGGGATTTCTGCAGCAGGCTGTAGCTGGTGTTGAGTCTAGGCTTGATAGTATTCTTGCAGAAGGAGCTGAAGAACCTCCCAAGAAACCTGCGGGCTCACTTGCTGCTGCAACGAAATCAGATACCAGTATGCACCCTGGCTATTGCTTGACAATCAATTACTTACATCAACACAGATGTCTCCCGCAGTTCGAGTACCAGTAGAACGAATGATCGATTGCAAGAACGCTTGGCAAGGGCGGTAGCAACAAAGAATGCGGCGCAGAAGGCCGATTCCCTTTCTCTCTCGAATACCCCCTCGCGGACTGGTAGTCCTGCTACAGTCAATGAGAGTCCGAGGCGAAGCATAGATGTGGCCACTACGAGCAACGAGGAGAAGACAGGAGAGGAGGCAATACCGAAAGCTGAAATAATAATCAATGAACCTTCGGAGAATGGAGAGAACCCCACTGTTGAGGTGCGGGCAGGTACCGCAATTGAGAAGTCCACAGAAGATCAACAGGGGTCCAATGGCCTTGTGGCTAAGGTTGAGGATGCGGCACCGCGCCTCTCTACGGATTCGGCCAGATCTAGCATACCCCGAGACTCAATAGATTCCGTCAGACAGCAATCAACTGGTGCTCGGCCCTCCGTCGAAGTATCTGCGGCAGAAATTGCAGACATTGGACTATCACTAAAAACTCCGGCAGAGTATGACGTGCTGCTGAAGCAACTACAATCCGACTTCGAGACATCCGAATTACAACGACAGGAGGAGGTGCATGGCTATATCGAGCGTATCGATGCTTTACAGGCGAAGTTGCAGTATCTGGCGAGGGAGAGTGCCGAAGCTGCCAGGAAGGCCAGTAGCTCGGCGGCTGGAGGTAGTCTAGAGAAGAAGTTAGCAGACAAAGAGGAACAGGTGGCATTGTTGATGGAAGAAGGCCAGCAACTGTCTAAGAAGGAACTTACTCATCTTACCACAATCAAGAAGTTACGCGCCAAAATCCAGGAGGATAATAAGGAGATTGCAGAGGCCAAACGAAAGCAGGAGAAAGCCGAAAAGGATGCTGCTAATGCATTGGATCGATTACGGCGAGCTGAAGGCTCGGATAAACGACTCAACGAAAAGCAGAGACAGGTAAATCAGCTGCAAAAGGACATCGAATTGCTCAAATCTGAGCGAGACTCAAAAGAATCTACAATCGCCGATCTGAAAAAACAACTGGAGGAGGCTGCCGCTCAGGAAAAGGAAGCCGAAGCAAAGGCCGCTAGTGAGGCTTTGCAACAAGAAAAGAAACGCGTAGCAGATCTTGAAGATGATCTAGCAAATCTTAAGATTGAGAAGAGTCTTGTTTCAGATCGTGCTCAAGCTCAAATCAAGGAACTGAGAGAGAAGATGGACAAAGACGCTGAACGTGCCCGAATCACGGAATTGGAGATGAAGACGGAACAGCAGATGCTTGAGAGCAAATTGGAGGTCATGAGAGCAAGAGCAGAGGAGGTCTCATCGGGAGCTACTGGAGATGCGCAGGCAAAGTTACTCCGGCAGATCGAGACTCTGCAGACACAGTATGCTGTTGCAAGTGAGAATTGGCAGGGTATCGAGGCATCATTGATTGCACGAGCTACAAATCTTGAGAAGGAACGAGATGAAGCTATTCGGAGAGAGGCAGACATCCGGCGGAAGGCTCGAGAAGTAGTAAGTTATCAATTGCGATTCGATCGATACTAATATACTAACAGTACATTATTAGACTCTGAAAGCCAAGCGCCATGAGGATGAGCTCGAAGAAACCAGATCAAAACTGCCCAGCTTCCAGCAAGAGCTTATCGAGTATAAGACTCAGCTAGAGAATCTGCAAAAACGTGCCGAAGAGGCCGAGGCAGCTTTGACCGAAACACGAACTGCTTTTGACCAAGAGAAGCAGGCCTGGAATTCAGAAATGCAGCAACGCCTCGATGAAGAGAAGCAGAAGTGGCAAGAGGAAATAGGCCACGGCCGTGGGGAATCGCCCGTACCCTCGACACGAAGAGGATTGACGTCCGAGTTCTTGGGACTAGAAAACTTACAGATTCGGCGAACATCAGCTCGCTCCACCACTAGCGATGTGCCTACAGCAGATCGATTCCTTGCGCGTCGACATTCTACTCAACCTCTTGCTCGATCTTCTGGAAATGGCACACCGACAAGACAAGACTCCATGCAATCGCTTGGTGACGGGCCTGATGCGCCCTCAATACACACTGATCATGATGATTTCTTCGAGAATATGGCATCACCATCCTCGCCTCAGCGGACGCTGAATGACATGGTATCTGTTTCCACAGTTGGCGCTGGACCATCTGTTCAGCTTGTTGAGAGAATGAGCTCAGCCGTGAGGAGGTTGGAGAGCGAGAAAGTAGCTACCAAGGAAGACCTAGCAAGACTGTCTGCTCAGCGTGATGAAGCAAGAGCTGAGATTGTTTCACTCATGAAGGAGGTTGGGGCGAAGAGAGCAGCTGATATGAAGGTTGCGGAGCTGGAGGCTGAAGTTGCGGATATTAAGTCTAGGTATGAAACAACGCTGGAGATGTTGGGTGAGAAGAGCGAGTTGGTGGAAGAGCTAAGGAGCGATATTGATGATATCAAGGCGATGTATAGGGAGCTGGTTGAAAGGACCGTCAAATGAGCTCAGGAAGGAAAAGTTTGGAGGTCTTCTGGGCATGGTGTTATACATCGGGAACAGGAAATGGAAACAGGTGTTGCTGTTTGCGTCAGCGGCAAGAATTAGACATGGCTCTAGCCATATGAGAGGTATTCTAGAGTGGACATTTCGGGATGGCGTATCACTTTGAAGAGACTTGTAAGACTAGGGTCATATCATAAATATCTGTTCCTAGAATCAATCAAAACGATTGAGATCTAGACAATATCCTTCTATAATATTATTTGCGTGATCATAATTTGCTGCCCTTATCAAGTGCCGTCAAAGATTTAATCCTCCTCTTCCACTCCTCGCTTAACGTTGTTTTCTCCACCGCACTCCTCTTCGTCCACTCCAAATACTTCTTCCTCTCCACCTCGACCCTCTCCATCTCTACCCCCAACCACCCAGCCGCAGCATCAGCACAAAGCTCACTAGCCTCCATAGCAACCAAATGTCCCACTCCCTGCAAAACAACCTCCTTAACCCTCCCCTCGTTCACCCCACCACTACCACCAACCCCCACCCCAGTAGTATTCATCTTCCTCTTCCGCGCCTCTGCAAAACTCATCGGACTCGTCTCCCCAAACACATACAACACACTCGGTCTCACCTCCGGCAATCTATCAAGTGTATTCGGTGGCTCGGGACGATAGAATGGATATTTGACTAGCATATCCATTCTCATATCCGGTAACAAGTCTCGATGTAGAATTGAGGAGCCGTCTTCACTCATGCCCTCCCAGCTAGGCCGCAGGAAGGTTAGGCATTCCTGATGTTTCGTCGTCGTCAACGTAACTTTCCCTTTCTCCTTCTCCCCATCATACAACAGCGTAGGCGTCTCCCGAATTCCAAACTCACACCAGCGATCTAAAACCCTTGGATCCCAAGACTGATAGAACTTCGACTTTCGGAAAGACTTTTCGGCTTCCTCTCTACTCGGCCACAAGTCTCGTCGAAAAGTCGATGCTTGAGCGGGATTCGGACCGCTTGGCGCGGAAGCATGTTGCTGGATTACGGGGTCCAAGAGGACGAGGGTGGAGAGGAGACGGGGGTGCATGAGGGAAAGATTTACGAGCATGTTTCCACCTAGGGAGTGCCCGATTCCGACGATAGGGAGGGGCATTAGGGTACGGAAGGTGTTGATCATGTGGAGAAGGTCGCGGGGGTGATCCATCCACGAGGCTTGAAGTGTGTTAGATCGGGATTTTGAGGGAAGATTCCAGGGAAAGGGGCTTACGGTCATCGCCTAGGTGGGATTCGTTGAGAACTCCGCTTTGGCCTTGGTTCGATATGTCTGCTATCCAGATACTGCGGATTCTGAAGCCGGAGGTTTTGGAGCGGGAATGGAGGTCTTCCCAGAAGGGTTCGTATAATTCCTGGACTGATTAGTTTTGGTCATCGGATAGGGCTTTTGGGGTGAACGTACTTTGGGGAACCCATTGGCGTGGGCTCCGATGACAGTGATATCGCCCTCTTTCGGATATGGGTTATCCAATGGAATGTATTGCTTTATTGCAAGACGAAGAACTTCTTCTTGTGAATTTGCTGTAGCTCTAGCATATTCTCTAATATGTTGGCATTCTAATGTATGCTCTTTTATCTCAAAAACTGAAGACATCCTAGGATCTGGGATGAAAGGAGGAGTGCTGTTTGAATTGACGAAGTCGGAAGAGTTTTGAGAGAAACGGGCTCTAACAGATAAAACGTAGATGGCCAAAACTGTGGCTTTATCTCTAGAGAATTTCTAAACGGATTGTGTCTCTTGCTGAATACTTATGTCAACGCCAAAGTGAGTTTAAAGTTCAAAGTTCTCTTTCGGGCCGAGGTAGGCAAGTGATGGAGCTGTTCCCATGCCTTTTAGCAACGAATCAGATATCTGAGAAAAAGTTATATTTTATTGAGCTAAGTATAGATTGAGAAATCAGAAGGAACTGTCGTTTTCAAAATGCTGATTATTGCAGGATTAGAGGCCATGGGCGAAAAGTTAGATGTCACGTGAGTTGGCACTTTGCAGAAACACGCTAACGACGCGGCGACAAGAACGCGGCCTCTCGAGGCAACAAACGAGGCACGACTTCAACTTGCCAATCACCCACCACTTGCTTGCTTCCAGTATCCGCATAACCGCAATCAAAATGGCTGCAGGCAAAGACACTCCGGTTTTCCAGGACTGCGTGTTCTGCATTGTGCAAAGCAAAGACCTTGACGCGAGCTACGCTGCCCAGGTATGCCACTCTCCGCTCTGATCGTTCACGGGCATGCTAACAGCGCCGTACAGATCGCAGAGTCCATTTCGACCGGCGAAGGAGAGGTTAGGGATATCGGGCCAGACGGAATTATCGACTTTAATGACCTCACACACATTATATCAGAGTCTAGCGACTTCCCCCAATATATGCCAGCGCGAGCGCGGATGATATCAGTTGTAACGCCTGGCTGGGTCACACACTCACTCCTCAAGGGCAAACAAGGCCAGATACGGCAGTTTACTCCAGATCCAAACCTCTTCTTTTCGAATATCAACGTCTCCTGCGCCGATATCCCAACAGGCGACAA
This sequence comes from Gamarada debralockiae, assembly GCA_002803225.1. NCBI lineage: Eukaryota > Fungi > Ascomycota > Leotiomycetes > Helotiales > Hyphodiscaceae > Gamarada > Gamarada debralockiae. Next base: position 29,914 of record NXFV01001714.1, read on the forward strand.
AGATGCCATTATTGGCGCCGTTCTGGCGTTGGGTGGAATGGAGTCGAGCAATCTGACGAAGATGGTTACTCATATATGCGCACTGACTATGGACCACAAATTGTGCCAATCGGCTCTAGAGAAGAATCTGAAAGTCAAGATAGTGCTACCTCACTGGTATGTTGACAGCCTGTATGCAACGGGCCTAGCTAACGATGAACAGGTTTGATGATTGTTTGAAGCTGGGCAAACGCATAGACGAGAAGCCATATTTACTCCCAAATCCAGAGATCCTTCGAATGAACCCCGAGGACAGCGTAACGATACCCCCTGCCGCCCAACTCCAAGGAGCAACGTCCTCACGCCCAGAAAACTTCCCAATCCCAACAGACTCACCCAGACGAAGCCCTTTGTATGTCTTCGATAAGAAACGAGTCATGTTATCTGAAGACCTGGAAATCAGCAGTCGTTTGCGGCAAATAATTGAGGACCTCATTGAAGATGGTGGAGGTTCAATCACAAATTCGGTACATAAAGCAGATATCTTCGTTTGCCACTGGCGTGACGGTAGAGACTATATCCTTGCTTCTCGAGCTGGTATAGATGTCGGCAATCTCTCCTGGCTTTACTATTTAATCACACACAACGAATGGACTTCGCCCATGCGACGACTCCTGCATTACCCTCTTCCTCGCAACGGCATACCTGGGTTCAAAAATTTCCGAATCACTCTATCGAATTACGGCGGGGAAGCACGCATCTATCTTGAGAATCTCGTAACGGCCGCTGGTGGGGAATTCACAAAGAGCATGAAGCAGGACAATACTCATCTCATTACGGCCCGAAAGAACAGTGAAAAATGCACGGCGGCCGAGGAGTGGAATATCGAAATGATCAACCATCTCTGGATCGAAGAAAGCTATGCCAGGTGCCAGGTCCAAAAGCTGACCGATCCACGTTATACACACTTTCCTCCTCGAACAAACCTCGGTGAAGTAATTGGCATGACACAGTTTGATCCAGAAATCCTCGAAAAGCTATACTTCCCGAGGGATCCAACGCCTAGTCCAGAAGACCCAAAACCAATCAGAAGACCAGCGATGCGCGAGAAAGATCGAAATTCAGCGAGTTCAGGGAAGTCTGGCGAAGGTCTCGCGATGGGTGGCCTGGACAACGAAGACACGGAAGAGGACGCACCGAAGCCCAAGAAAGCTGCTGCTCGGCGATCGAGAACTTCTGCTGTTTCAGACGCTTCCACTCCAGCTGGAGACCGCCGGATCAGTGCAGGCAAGGAGAACGACACACCTTCCTCAACAAACAGCCGCAGTGCAAAGGACAAAGCTCTCAACAAACTTCATGGTATGGCACCCGACATTGCACTGTACGAAAAAGAGAAGAAGCGAAAGGGTATTGTATGGGGAGGTGAGCGAGCAGCGAATAAGATCGAGAAAGAGAAATCAGCGGAACGTAGCTCAAGTCCTGCCGTTAATATCGAGGAAAATGATCATTCAGAGAGTGAGAGAGCGAAGAAGAGGGTGAAGACGAAATCTGGTCTGCCACCTGCTGAGATCCGCCTGATGATAACTGGCTACAAGGGTTGGATTGGCAATATCAACAAGGAAGATGTTGAGAAGGTATGTTCAAAGTGCATTGTGATGAGGCAGTCACTAATTCAGTGCAGAAAAAATTGAGAGACCTTGGCATATTGGTAGTGCAAGATGCTGCCACCTGCACACATCTCGCTGCTCCAGCTATGGTCAGAACACAAAAGTTCCTCTGCGCACTCGCCAGTGGTCCTGTTATCGTATCGACAGATTTCATCGATACATGTCTCCAGAAAGGCGAGGTCCCTAACGTTAACGACTTCCTGCTTAAAGACGTAGCCAACGAGAAGAAGTTTAGTCTAAAGTTGAAGGACGTCGTGGCCCGAGCAAAGGCCAATAAGCGTAGCCTTCTGCGCCGAATCCCAATTTACTGCACAGCGGAAATCGCGAATGGCCCAGACACGTACAAGGCTATCGTGAAAGCCAATGGAGGCGAGTTCTTCCTGTACCGTGGAAAAGGCGGTGCGATGATTAAGCCAACAAAGCCGGAGGAAGATGTTTTCGGGGCAGAACCTGTTTATTTGATTACTGGACCAAGACCGGAGGAGAGGAAACTCTGGCCTAAGTTCACTGAGATGGCAGAGAAGGGGAATATGATTCCGAGAATTGTGCATGCGGAGTGGCTTTTGGACGTTGCGATGTCTCAACAGCTAAAGTGGGATGAGGATTATTTGGCGATTAATGACTGATGGAGAGTTTCATGGCTGCCTTTGTTTTAGGGGGATGGTTTTGGTGTGGAGATGGGAGTTAGGCAATACCCTGCATTGAGAAGGAAGAGGTGGTACTGCATCACTGCGCAGTGTAATCTATAAGAAATGAGATATGTCTACTCACGAACTCCATCCCAATGCTTAATCGTCTTAAACCATGATCGTCACATATTGTAGCAACCTTCACTCCTCACAATCATAAAACCCCCTAGAAGAACTTAACACCCTGCTGATCCTCCTGCCCAAAAACCTGTGCCTTCCCACGCTTCACCAAAATACTCAGCGCCTTCTGCAATAACTCCGGATCCATACCATGGAACTCTATCACATAAACGTCAGCCATCTCCCTCTCCCCCCTAACAACAAAACAAAAAAACATACCTTGAGACAACGTAGCCTCACTCTCCGTCAATTCATACAACGTCAACACCGTGTTCTTCTGGCCCGTCTCATCAACCCACTCCGCTATAGCACCCGCCCATTCCTCAGGATTGCGCCACCATATCCACGCCACATCCTTACTCTCCTTTCCGATCCATTCAGCACGCCCTTCTTTGCGCATAAATTCCAGCATCTCCCTCGCATCCCCAATCTCCAATCGTTTATTTATCCGTGCGTTGTAGAAGAGATCGGTGGAGATGGCGTCTATGAGGGAGAGTTTGTATATTCGGTGGTAACGGCAGTAGGATTGGATTAGAGACGACCATTTTTGACACTGGGCATGTGAGGTTGAGGAGATTCGTTGGAGGGTGAAGAAGGGTGGAAAATTGTATTCGCGGGGGAAATGGAAGGTGGAGGTGGGGTCGTGTTTGGAGGGTTGGGCGCTGGTTGTTGAAGGTGCAAAAGAGGGTGCGAGGGTTGTTGAGGAAGGAGTTATGGATGGTGGGTATGTAGTTGACATTTTGTAGTTTGTTGACCTGAAGAGGATGAATGGTGGTTGTGTGTTCGAGGTAGATCGAGGTGGGGTTGTTGTTCGCTACCGTGTTCATCAGCCTTGCGTGGCCAGTGCGTCAAGGCTACCTTCTTTCTGGTGATTAGTGATTGTATCTCTTTCGGTCAATTGTCTTTTCATCTCATGTCTTCACAGATGATTTATCACAAGTCATCAATCGTCTGAACTCCAGTCAAAACCACGTGTAAGTCTTGAGTCAATATCTGCAGTAATTACAATGCCTCAAATTCAGCCCTTGATATCTACATCCATATCCTCTGCTATTAATCTTAACTGCCGCTTGGAATACTATCGCAGCCACCAACATGAACCTCGCAACGCCAGAAAATGCCCCTCTGGCATTAAAGCCTGTCCCAAACGCCCATGCTAATCCCAAATGCTATGTACGGGCATCAGAAAATAGTACATCAACAATCTCATCTAGAAGTGTGAATGCAAGATGTGCACTATTCATAATCAGCAATCATTCTCCATCCAATGTGAATCAACTTACTTCAATCGCGGATTATTGAAAGTAGCGAATATCCTCCTACTCGCAGCCTGAGCATTCACTCTTCCCACAACACTCGCCGCCAAATCTGGCACAAGAGTAGCCAGCATCAGACTTGCTTCCTTGCGACTCTTCGCTTTCTCATTCGCTGATCGCGGCTGTCCGTTTCTCTTTAATTGGCCGCCTGGCCACATAGAGTCTTTGAGAAGGTTGATGTACCTCACAATGGCATCCTCTGCAACTAGACCCTTGACGTTCTCGCGCACCTTACGTTCAATGGTACCACCCAGAAGTTGATGCAGGACAACGACCACAGCTCGTCCACGCAACCAATTATTGCCACGATTCAACTCGAACACTTCTAGGAAGATATCGCAGATTGGCTTGACGAATGGTTCGAGCTCTCGATCTTCGAAGGCATTTAACTCGGCTTCTGCTTCTGCCGCAGTCAGAGGATCTTCGCTGATAGTTGCAGGCATCGTGATCAGCTGGCTTGTTGCAGCAGAGATCAAGTTCTGTCCTGCCACAGACAATTGATCAAGGACTGGGATGTTGCCCAGGATATCTTCCATGCCGTCCGTAACCGAATTGTAAAATCGAGTCATGATGTCCTTCTTGTCCTCTTGGTCGTAAGGCCCATCTGTGCCAGGAGCAATTGCACTTTGTGAGAGGAACGCACGGAGTTCTCGACTGCGACATACTTCTGGTAGCTGAAGAACCTCTCTGAGGTACTTTTCAAGTGCCATCCGTCTTTTATGAAGAAAGTCTGTTTGAAGTTTCATGACCATTCGCCGTCTAGGAAAGTCAAGGTTCCGAACGGACGGGTATTTGACTCTGAGACGTTGATGAAGTTCGTGAAACTCGCTGTATCGACGAGTTATGGTCCAAGTCGCTGCTGGCATCTGCTCTCCCGCCTTTCGTTGTACTTCGACAACATACACAGCGTATTCTCGCCCATCATCCTCCTTTCCTACCATGATCGATTTGATCTTGATGGTAGAGCGTCCGTAGAGACTGTTGTCGCTTTCTTGAACTGCGTACTGTTGACGTTGAAGTTCTTTGCGACGAATTTCTCGTTCCAAACTGGCCTTGGACTTGCGCAGAATGCGTAGTTCAGCCATGTTGTTCGTAAGCTCAGCTTTCCTTGTCAATGAGTCAACGACAGCATCCTGAGCAGTAAGCCGGTCGATATCGGTTGTGAGAGCAGTGATGGCTTCCGCCAAGCCAAGATCTCCAGGTGCTGCCTCATGGATATCCTCTTCCATATCTGGCTCCTTGTCGTCATCTGGATCATCATGTTCGTCCGAGAGGAACTTCTCCTCGTCTCCAAATAGATCATCGTCGGTGAAGACGCCAATCCTGGAAGACGTATTGACGAGACCCAGCGAGGCTATACTTGGCTTCTCGACCTTCTCTCCAAACAAGTCCATTCGCTTGTGGTCGATAGAGCTCCTCGTTGAGCCGCCATTACCAAGAGGTGATGCCAGGCTCTGATTTGGAGAATCCAAAGAGTCCTCATCACCAAAGAGTGACTTCCGAAGATCCTCGACATCTGGTTTATCTTCCATAATATTGTTCAAGGCAGCTTCCATAGCTTGGACGACATTGTTATCAGGGACTATAGGCTCGGGCTCCTGATCCAGACTGTGCACGGAGTTATTCATTGCCTCGCTGTCGAAATCCTCATCGTCAAACAAAGGCGTTGAAGAGTCGTCAAAAGATCGCCGAGACTCAGACATGGCATCTGGCAAACGATTAGCCGCAGAGGGCAAATCGGTGGAAGATACTGCAGTCCGTCGTAAATCGGTTTTCCTAGGAACAAACTTGCCCGAAACTCGCGAGAGAGGACTTGGTTTCGAAGTGAATCCTTGAGAAGATGCTCGAGGCGGCATTTGAGGTTTATGCATCGTGTCGTCGAGTTTTGATGGTGGGAGAGGGGAAGGTGGCAGTGCCTGGCTTTTCATGGCTTCTTGTGATGTCAGGCACTTGTAGAACAAATCTGACTTCTTGAAGCCCGGAAAGTACTTCTCCTGCATGACTTCCAGAGCAGAAGTCTGAGCTTGTAGAACAGCCCTTCGGGCAAAGAAGTATTGCCGTGGAGTTGCATCCTTGCCTGCTTTTAGGAACTCTCGGACCAGTTGCTTTGAGCTCTCGGGAACCTTTAGTTCAGGCTTGGACAAGTAGGCATCATTGATCTGTGCGAGATCCGTCCTATCTGCATGGGTCCAAGGGGCAAGAGTTGCAGGTATCTCGTCATCCTCAGCGAAGTCGTCTTCCAGCGGATTTCGGAAGCCATCAACAACGATCCAGAACTGCACCATAGACATGTGATTCTGCCTATCCATATATTCCATAAAGTAAGATAGTCCAGACGGATCGTGAAGCAGATCTACCAGAGAAGCAGTCTCGAGTTTTGAGGCCTGAGTTCCATTGCGGACCGGGCCATGCCCTGCTGGATCTAGTCGCTCTCCAGTCGTAGCTAGCTGGTTGACTCTCTGATCGAGCATTCTCTTCCCGATCTCCAAACGTCGTAGATACACAGGATCTTGGCCTTCTTGTACAGCGTCTCTCTTCAGCTGGCTTGAAACTTCACTCCTAAATCGTCGTGCATCCGAAAGATTGTTGACTTTCCGAATAGCTCTGATGTATTTTTCAAATCTCCTTTCATGATCCCCTGGAGACAACCGTGGGAATGATGTAGTCCGCTTCGATCTTGGAGCTGGTGAGGCATGCTCGTCAAGAGCAGCTCGTAACTTCCGGACCGTAGATCGATCTTGCAGCATTGTACGTCCCTGGATAAGTCAGCTTTCTTCCTAGGACGCCCAAGCCTCTGACCACGTACATAAGCTTCCATTAGTTGGTTCCAAGTATCTGGGTCAGACATCATCTGCATAACAGGCGAAAGCACAGCACAAGCAACCAACTCCTTAACAAGAACCGCAACAGCTCTACTCGTAATAATATTTTCCGGCAGCACTTTTGGCAACAAGTTCTCCACTACATTCCGCAAATATTCCTGCTGGACCAGCCTCGTATCCGAATATGCCAAAGATGCCGCCTGGTGTAGCTTTCCGTCCCTGTATTTCGCAGCAATTGCCAGATCCAACTCCTCCGATTCCGTAACACTGCGATTCAAATGTTTCCCTCGAATAGCTCTCTCCGCTTCGTAGAAGTCTTTGAAATGCGCTGTTATGATTGGGATAAATCGCGTTGTGACAACCTCCACAATGTCTATTTCCAGAAGCCTGTCTCGAATGCTAGCCAAAGCCAGACGAATCGTTTTGTCGACTTCATTGGTGAACGCTGGATTCTTGCTGATGTTGGAGTACCATGAGTTGACGAAGTCCCGTATTATAAGTTCTAGCAGATCGTCCAGCCCGCTCGAAACGATGAAGGACTCTGGGTAGAGGGGATCCTTGTGGTAAGCTTGTCGAGCGCGGAGGGCGGTGATTTCGTTCTTCAATGATGTCGCAGCGAGGAAAGCCACTCCTCTTGGACGCCGTAGATTATTCCTTTCTCCATACAGAGCTCCTCTAGACGTAAGAAGAACCAACGCGATCAAGCCCAGGACGGGCAAGATAAGTCCTGCGACGAAAGCATAGCCGGCCCAGCGTAATGTCGGAACCCAATTCACAGCATAACCCCAAGCTATAAAACTAGCGATGCCGGCTAGGATCACATCTCGTCGACTAAGGGCCATAATCTGTGAGAGGAGAGTGCGTCCTCGGACGGCATGATTGAGTGGGAATGTATTACTTAGGAAGCTCTGGTGAATGTGCTGTTAATAAACCTTGCAGCTTTCGCGCTTGCTCGCGTAAACTTTTTCTCACAATTCACGCATGCGACGGGCACATTGTCAGGAACAACGTTCTTTGCAATGTCCTTTTTGTTTTTGAATTGCGTCAGGGTATCTACCATGGAGGATCTTCCAAACGCCTAAACAAAGCTACGAATTTTTGTCCTCCATTTCGTGTAACCTTCATACCCTCTTCCGTCTCCGTCTTCATAACCTGAACACACTCATCAGCCTCCTGCTCCTCCTCGGGCACCCTCTCGAAAGAAGGATGAGCATTGAAATGCTGCACCATCCAATTATGAAGATCCTCCACATCTGTAATCGTATACACAATCCCTCCCGGTCGGACGACGTATGCATATTCAGAGTTCAAGGTCGTCGAGACAATCCGGGCTTTGTGTTTTCGGGCTTTGAAATGGGGATCCGGGAAGCAGAGGAAGATTTTCAATAATTGTTTTTTCTTGAAGAAGTTGGGTAGGAACTTCATGCTATTTGCTCGTAGACAGGCGGCGTTTTGGTATTGTCCTTCATTTCCTTCCTTCACTCGTAGAGCTTTGATACGCTCTTGAACGTACTCTGTGACTTGTGATCGAATCTCCATGCCTGTAGTTGTTAGATATTGGCGAATGCAATGGACTGAAGAACATGCCTAGTAATAACGTATTTGGTAGCTTGGGGGCAAGAGCAACGAGTAGGCCTCCAAACCCGCAACCAATATCTGCGACTTCGACATCTTGCTTCAACTTCCTAAGAGCTTCTGGTTCTGGTTCAGCTGAATCGACGAATGCTGGGTACAACGGGGCCCAATCCATATGCGCAGGACTGATGGGACTATGAAGTATCAATATAAAGCTCTAGATTCCCAAAATTCTGTACTGACTATGTCAATTTATGATCTGAAAATGGATTCGCATGCGCTCTCTGCCTATAAAATTTCTTCTTAGGCAATTCCGTATTGGTACCATCTTCACGCGCCTCCTTATATTCCTGTCGCTTCTGCTTTTTATTTGGTGGACCTGCCATTGTATCGTCGTGGACAGATCTGTGTCGCAAGGAGATGTAAGGCTCTGCGGGGAGCTCGAGGCTGACATTTTTTGATAGCATTACATTTTAGCGTCGAAACCCCTGGCTGCTCAGCCATCTCTCCCAACTCGATACCCGACGAGTAGCCTCTCTTAACTCAGTGTTTCACATGCTTCTCATCAAAATCAGAACATACGATATGACAGAGCCTCACTCTCACCTGCCGAATACAATCAGATCTTCTGATTCGAGCCGAATTCAACGATTCAGCGCTGTTCCCACGACCTGAAAGTCAGTCCCATCATTCATCCCTTGACGAACCTCCCCAATTGCTCGAATAGAGCTCCCCGGACTTGTCGGTCATCACAGTACACCACTCTACACATTTGAAAATGCCGTGGTTCTCTATCCTACCAGATAGTATATCATTCATCGAGACCTGGGCCATTCGATACTTCGTGCGTTACTCCCCCAAATCCTAGAATTGTTACTGTTTACTAACAAAACCGGAGGTCTTCCTAGGCATCATAGTTCTAGGTCCATGGCTATTATTCCTAGTCTATGATGTCGTCCTCTACGTTTTTCGCACAGCAACATACGATATCCCCTACATCGGCGGACGAGCAAGGAACAGGCCTAGACCAAGAGCACCGAGCCTAAGTGAACGACCCAGTGGCAGAGCCCGAACGTTCTCTCTGACGGTACCAGGAGTGCCTTCCACCATAGACGGAGCGGAGGAGACTATTGACGGGTTGAAGAAACGGTTGGAGAGGACGGGACATGAGAGAAGTGGAAGTAACGTCCATGATAGATGATTGAAACGACAACTTTTATGTTTGGGCTGCTATACAAGCTCAGGACAATCGCTCGAGGACTTTAATCAGATCCCCCGTGACTCCCATGGCGGTGACTTCTCCTCCGGCACCAGCTCCCTGGATGATGAGAGGGTTGGAACCATACCGTTTCGTGTAGAAGGATATAATGTTGTCACTCCCCTTCAACGCAGCAATTGGATGCGAACGATCGAACTTCTCAAGCCCAACCTTCACCTCTTTCTTCCCCATATCAATACTTCCCACAAATCGCACCACCTTCCCCTCTTTCTCTGCTGCTGTCTTCGTTTCCTCCATCTGGCTATCAAACTCCGGCAAGCGCTGCAGAAACTCTTCTCCACTGCCCACACTCTCCAACTCCTTGGGAATCAAACTCTGCACCGGGAACGAAGTAGGAGATTCGACTGGCAAGCCAGCAAGACGAGCTAGGATGGTGAGCTTTCTAGCAACGTCAAGCCCATTCAAATCGTCCCTAGGATCCGGTTCCGTATACCCCAATTCTTTCGCCTTCTTCACCTCCGCCGACCACTTCCCGCCCTTCCCCTCCGTCGGCGCGAAAGAATTAAACAGGAATGACATCGTGCCGCTGAACACGCCCTCAATTCTCGTAACCTCATCGCCTGTATCCACCAACTCCTTCAGCGTAGAAATCACAGGTAGGCCTGCACCAACGGAACTCTCGTGATACGCCTTCGCGCCGGATTCTTGAGCTGCTGCGAAGATCTCCTGCCATAATTTGTAGGAACCGGAGAAGGCTTTCTTGTTCGGCGTCACGATGCTGATCCCTTTCGAGAGGACAGCGGGGTAGGAATCTGCGATGTCTTGCGAGCTTGTGTTATCGATCAAAATAACCTTCGAGGGAGCGCCGGCTAAGTAGTCTATGATTTTGGGCAGGGAAAGAGGTTCTTGTGTTGAGGCGTCTAGCTTGGTGAAGAGGTCGGAGTACGGTAGGGCTGTGTATTGTGGGCTGTAGAGAACCTTCTTACTGCGGGAGATGAGGACTAGAGAGAGTTTTGGAGAGGAGGAGGTTTTTGAGAGGCGTGCGGAGAGGGATTCGAGTTGGGAGAGGAAGCATTTGCCTACTCCTCCTGCGCCTGTGGGCTGTTAGGATTTTTGTGATGGAGGGTAGCTTGGGGATGTACCGATGACGGCTATGTAGACGTCTTTTGGTGAAGGCATGGTGAAGTTGTACTGAATTAACAGTCCAGATAGCTTTTAATCCAATTGAGTGACTTTTCAGGAAAGATTTTAAGGTTTTGTTATAGAAAAGGGTGATTGAAGTTCGAAGGCGGGGTTTGATTCATCTCAACAGACCCCGACCTCGCAATTTCTCAAGTGCCCCGCTGACTCGCAAGCGCCTGCACAAGGCTGAAATGCAGGGCCAGCTCCCCAAGAACACCAGCGAAAAAACATCTCCCACTTCATCTCCACCAACAACCCACTCTCCACTTCTCACAACTTTCAAAATGACATCAAACGCCTCCCTCTTCCCACACCATAACAAACCCAAGCCAAAATCCAAATCCAAAGAAATATCCTCCTCCACAAGCCTAGCCTTTACTTCAACCCTCTCCTCGCTCCTCGCAACCTCCCAATCCTCCTCCACCCCATCCACCTCCCGCGGCCGGCCACGTCCCTCTAAAAATAAAGAAGATATCTTCACCAGCCATAATCGAAACACGAAGAAACGCGCAGCGAAAGATCTAGAAGACGACGAAGACGGGTCACGATATGCGCAGCAGACGCATAAAAAGGATATTGGGGACATAGATGCTAGTGTGTTGCATAGGAGTAAGAGGAAGATGGAGGAGAAGGCCAAACTTTATAAGCAGATGAAGCGGGGAGAATTAAGTGGCGATGAAGAGGAAGGGAGTGGATTGGTGGATTTTGATCGGAAATGGGCTGAACGCGGCGACTCCTCTGATGATGAGGAGGAGGAGGAGGATGAAAGGGCGAACGAGATCGTAGATTATGAAGATGAATACGGACGAGCCCGTCGCGGTACAAGAGCAGAAGCTGAGCGTATGGCTCGTCGAAAAGCCAATGCTGTTCGAGGACAAGAGGAATTAGATCGTATGAGTGCTCGGCCTGCGATGCCCAGCAATATTATCTATGGAGATACGGTTCAGGTTGCGGCGTTTAATCCAGATGAGCCGGTGGCGGAGAAGATGGAGGAGATAGCGCGGAAGAGGGATAGGAGTATGACGCCGCCGGAACAGAAACATTATGAGGCCGATAAGGAGTTTAGGATTAAGGGTGTGGGATTTTATACTTTTTCGAAGGATGAGGGGATGAGGGAGAAGGAAATGGAGGCGCTTGAGAGAGAGAGGCTGGCGACTGAGAGGGTGAGGAGAGAGAGGGAAGGGAAGAAGGAACAGAGGAAAAGGGAGATAGAGGAGAGGAGGAAGCAGATTGGGGAGAAGAGGGCGAAGAAGCAGGCGGATTCTTTTCTGGAGGGACTAGGTGCAGATCTGGGGGAGCATTGAGGGATGAGGAGAAAGGAGATAAGGAGATACTGTTATCTTCACGCCAGAGAAGCCCGATGACTAGATGGATGTTTCAGTCTCTATCTACAAATGAGTCTCGCGAGCTGACCCAAAGTTGGACACGACCCCTTCCCACAAGGTGAGACCGGTGGTGAAGTTCAGCGTACGGCAGGTGTGAAGCGGGAGGGCATATGGAAATTTCCCACCGCTGTCCCCCAGATTGTAAAACTACTTGCCGGTTCTCAAGGCATAGGTTGTGAACATTGTCATCGACATTGGGCAAGCCCTATACTACTCCCAAATGCAAGAGCAGTGATCATACATTGGTTCCACCACTTTCAAAGCTGCACTTTTCCTCTCTCACTTGCACCAGCTCGGTTCTGTGAACCAGCCATTCTCTTCATACTCGTTATTGCTCTTTTCTTTCTGTGATAGGTGTTGTCGCTTGGGAACTGGTCTCGAAGTGAATCGGCCATGCCTAGCCAGCCATGGCATTCGTACTTGTCATGCACAGATTCCTGACTTTCCCTCCCACTTCATCTCTTAACTTTTCTTACATAGATAGACCATGAAGTATTTCACAGCCTACCACAAGATCCCCACCACAGTCCCCACTCGCCTCCAAAGTCCCGTGACGGCGAGGTCGAGACTTTCGCATTTGCCTCAAATGCTTGGTTTCACCAATCCGCCTGCATCTTGAAACGACCGCGCTCAGACTGTTGTTCCACTTCCTCTTTAGGTGATTCAGACATTTGGTCCACTTTTTCTCATCCGAGTACTCGAACAAAGCCACATAGAACTTTACTGTAGGAGGAAACCGGTCCACTTCCTTTTTGAGCCCATTGAAACCACTTTTGTCATCCGACCATAGCCACAGACTGTGGGAAGGTCTGTCACTGAAAGATTTCCAGACAGCCAAGGCCGCCGAACAGACTATTTTGATGAGCTGCACTATTAAGGCTTCCGATGTATCTCTAACAGGCATGTCCCATCTCAAGGATTTAACGATAGACGAAAGGACCGATTGACAAAGCTTTCAGGCTTTCTTCGTCGAGAAAGCAAGAAGGAATTGAGACGGAGAATAACTAACATAGTAAGGTCCAAGGAAGACTCTACCTTCCTTTCGGAGGTGGGAAATGTAACGGTCGAAAATACTCTAGCAAGGATGACTCTTCCTTACTCTCGGAGTCTGGCTGTCAAGTCTCCCCAGACTTCATTAACGGTGTTATGCGGTCTCCCTCTAGAATGGGAGATCCAGTGCAAGCTTGTCAAAAAAAGGCACCTGTCACTAGGACGCGCACAAATGCAGCAAATCTCTGATTTATCCGTCGATGGGGGGTATATCAGATCTTTGACGGATTAACCAGCCTACCGGGACCTGAGTGGCGGATGGTCGTCTAGATCGAATCTATCTGATGCGAGAATGCAAAAGTCAAAAGTGCTATCGCAGGGCTGAATGGCTGAATACCAAGAGTTTCTGCCGTTTGAGAGGGTGTCGTAGACATGACAGGCGAGGAGACGCAAACTTCGAACGTCGCTGAACCTCGAACCTGATTGGATCGCAGCCCCACCTCTCAGTATTCTAGACGTTATGGAGGAGAACCTGCTCGACAAGATAAGCTAAATTAATTGAGGTGGTATTGCGGATGCAGCCGGTATCATTTGCGGAATAACTGACCCATAACTTCGAAAAACCGGTACAGTACCAGGCATTCTGTTAAGCTTCGGCCCTGAGAAGAGATCCGCCGACCTGCAAAAGTTGCAACGACGGAAGCCGGACCTAGATTGTGATCACGAGGATCAAGCGCTTCAAGTCGTGGATAATAATCGCTCAGGTTTCATGGAGATTTGTAGAGACGCATTTGGGGTCGTGAATGTCGGCGTCTCGTGTTGGGGCTAAATCAATTTTGTATCACTGGTACGGTTCGAAGCCTGCAACAAGGGTGACATGTGCGGAGGCGAGTCCCACGCGTACCCTCGTACCTGAGAGGGATGATACAAAAATATGATTGGCTTTTGGGCAGTCAATATCGGCGTTGCTCGAATGTCATAGGGAATAAGGGCATTTTCTTGCAGCGATGAGGTTTTACCACAGGCTTTGTGTCTGCGACTCTGTGTTTCCCTCGAAACATCAATGCAGAGTGGGGACATACGCTACTCTAGATCAGTGCGTTGTCGGCTTTCGAGAAGCCACTGGGTGTGGAGTTCCGTTTGCCCAAAGTTTGTGAGCCATCAGATGTCGTAGCAGAGTGTGGATTGGAGATCGGAAGAAGTGGTGATGGTGGTCCCACTACCGTTCAAGTAAGGTAGATATCCGGATGGAAGCAGGGCAGAATTAAGGTAATGAGGGGGTAATTTATTGGCAGCGATAATGGCCCAAGGGGGCAGGCGCATGGTTCTCGAAAACCAGCCGTCAGCGTATTCTCACTACCTTCCTATACCGACGAATACAATTCGATCCTTCCATTTTCATCTCATGACGGGAACAGAAAGCACGATCTTCGATTAAAACTTTACCACGAAGAGCCTACTTTTTACTTGCCTAGCCTAGAAAAACAAAACTTTCAGTCTCTTTCTCCCGCAACAACCGAGAGGCCCTGGTCCCAAAAATATCTAGTTCTCTCACACGGGAGAGGTGAGATCTAGCCAATTGGGGGTCTCCATCTCAAACGAATGCCAAGGAAAGAAGGAGACAGTGAGACTCCTCCCAGCCGCACTCTTCAACCATCCAGGAACACGAGAAAGAACAACCACAATTCACGACAACACGACTCCGACCTCTTCTCGAACGACACGATAATCCTTCACGAATGAATTGCGATATTCATGAATAGCGTCCAATTGTTTGATAATCGCCAGGCGGATTGAGTGTCGAAGTGAGATCGGCAGATCGGATTCACGAGAGGCAGAGAAGAATCATGGAACGTTCATCGACAGGAATCGATAGGAGGGGTTCGACGCGATATTCGATACAGAACGATGGAAATGATGAGGAAGATTATGCTTTAGCAGCGATGGGAATTTCAGATGGGTTCAGACCTTCAAACTCCAGCCACAACAGAATATCCTCACAGACGTCACAACATCTCGATCGACGAACATCCAACGTCCACCCATATCGAGAACTTCAATCCGTTCCTATCCCTCCACTACGGCCCTCTTCTACCTCGAAACCAAAATATGAATCCTTCGCTTTACGGCACGATGGTGCGATGGGTCCAATAGCAGCCAGAAATCCTGCTATCGCGTCGTCCTCGAATGCCATGCCATCCAGATCGTCGAGCGTCTCGACAGATATACCATTGAGGGCCGAAAGTCCTTATCAAGGCCCGACGGGACCGTCGCACCCTTATCAGATGTATCCGCAGGAGTCAAGGCTAGCAAGGACGGCGAGCGTGGCGACAACTGCGACTGTTCCAGTACAGGAGAGATCTTACGCAGGCCCAAGCGGACCAACACACCCCTACGGAATGTATCCTCAAAATACAGTCCCAGAGACAGAGACTGTACGAGATGAACCAGTAATAGCACCTGTCCCGGTTGGATTCCCTGGATTGAACAACAATTATCAACGTCGACTGGGCCCCGAGGGAGAAGAGATCGCCGATATTATTGGACCGGATGGACATACAGAACAACTCCCACCGTATACTCAGTATCCCGATGAGGCGGTTGCTAGGAAGACTCGTCCTATGGTCCAATTACCAATCTCCGGCGCTGGAGGTATTGGATTGGCTACTCGAAATCCCGAATTTGCGTCCCGAGAAGACCTTAACTCACCTGAGTCACGCATGTCATCACGAAGCCTGACTTTGGCGGACTCGGGCTCTCAAATCAATACTGCCGCCGCTGCAGTCTCGGAGAAACCTCCTTTAAAACCCTGGCAGAAATTTGCGAAGAGGAAGGTCTGCAACATCGTTCCTACATGGGCTATCATCCTTGCGGCCTCTGTTTTAATCATCTTTGGGATCGTGTTGGGCTCGGTCTTTGCTGCTCTGAAACCAAAACATCCTCCCAAACACCATAATGTTGGTGGAGATGGAGATGCGTAAGTTTTGTTCCAATTTCAATGTACGCAACAATCTTTGTTAACAGATACCCATAGTCAAAGTGTCGTCTATTCCACCATGACCACCATGACCACCACCTTCGACGCGACGCCCTTTACAACTGTCCCTACGGGTCTCTCTTCTCTCCCAACAGGCACGTACATCTTGCCCATCACTGCTCCATCAACACAGCAGCAAGGTTGTCTTCAGAATACCGAACAGAGCGCGGCCTGGTCTTGTCAAATCCAACCCGCTCTCCCATATCAACTGGTCATTGACTTTATTCGCGGGTCGTCACCTCTATCCGACAACGAAATCACTCTAAACTATGGAAACAACAGTATGGATTTCTTGCCATACGGTGCGCAGCCACCAATCCTGAACCAAGCTCAAGTCATGGGTCTGGTTACGGATTCTCAAGATCCGGGGAGGGGTCCAGCATGGTTCTTCCAAGCGCCTTACAATAAAGTTGTCGTTATGCCCCAAGATACCTTCTCAGCACCTTCAAACAGTAAACGACAACAAAATTCACACGAACCATCGCCAAGCGATTTCATGGGCCGCAAGGGCACTGCACAACCTGGTGAAATGCCTTGGATCTGCTATTGGAATGGTACTTTACTGGAGACTTTCATATATGTCAACCAAACCAGTAGCTGGGGTCGTTCGTCGTCCTCCAGCTCCAGCTCCTGCTCGGCTACCGCCACTGGGACATACGCTTCGAGCGCGCAAACCTCGGGTGCATCGTCAAGCTACTCGGGTCCCAACTTTCTCAACTTCTATCCAAAGGTCATCAAGGTTGAGGAACGTCGCGTACCAAGAGGATACCAAACCATTCCGCCATACTGTAAGTCATCTGTTAGATCTTGACTTGTTTTCATTACAGCTACTAATCTATCCAGGTGTTCAACATACAGTCAATGGGCTAGGAGGAATCGAGCCATACCTAAACAGCACCGGCCAACCCGTTACCATCTACCTAAACGAGACAGAGCCCTCCACCGTCTCGCCAATATCAGACCGCAGCACCCTGTTCGAGCGACTCGAAGAGCGAGACCGATACCTCAGTGAACGAGACACGGATTCGAGCTGCGGCTGTGTTTGGCTTTCGACGTAAGATTTACTATGCTGTTTGGGTTTTGGCTTCGGAGTTTGGTTAGGCTCCTGTGTATAGTTTTGGGCGGGCATTGGAGTTAGATGGTGTATTGGGTTTGGGGTAATGTCATTATTATTTGATATATCAAGGGGCAGGGCTATTCGCTGGCATGCCAAAACGTGCATTGGAAGCTATAACGTTTGATGGGGAATGGGATTGGGAAGGAAAGAAGGAAAGAACGTGGAAGGCAATGTTAATGCATTTATTGTTTTAGCAACATCAAATGATAAAATATTATGTTATTCATCAATCTATGCTCTTGCGAGGTGTTGGAGATGGGTAATATTGTTTGGTAGTCTGAGTCTCATTCTCCCACAGTCCGCTGGACTCGCACTTCATGGCTCCAGCCGCTCCCGCCACCATCTCAAGACGTTTTTGATCTTTGTTCAGGCTTCTCCTTCGACTAGGAACATTGCTCCTGCAAAGGCTCAATAAGTGCTCCTTTTCGTCCTAGTCTTGATGTGAGTTTATGAACAGTCACCTGATCCAAATGAGGCCGAGACTTTGTTTACCAAGCCGCAGAGTTCGAGATCACCAATCTACACCAACACACAGCTAAGTGCCTCTTGCCTCTCTCGAGTTGATGAATCTTACAAAGAAACACTGTAAAGTCGGTGCCTTGAATCCGAGATGGTGTACATGGGGCCTAGAACCCGGAATCTCCACCGTGAATACTTCGTACAACATCTCAAATCATGTAGCACAAGACCACTTTGCGCGACTGCCTTGCCCCTCACAATACCAGAACTCTGGAGCCTGATACTTCGTACAGTTCATTTCCGTATGAACCTTGGAGAGCTGGAGGTTCTGAGCGATATCTTTGAAGCATACTAATGGAGATATCCTCAAAAGTTGAAAGAAGAAGGGATCTGTAAACAAATCATACGATACTTCTGATATCGGAAACTCCTCTGTGCCATCATTGGTGTTCCTCTGGTTCCTGCAGCGTCCCCCGTCTCACTGTGACGTGGACGTTGGTGGCAGTGCAACTGCAGCCAAATCAAAAAAAGGGTCTTGCTTTGTGAGGGAGGCGAGCGAGCACGAGCACACGCCAGAAAATGTGACAGGGTTCAAGGACAGGCGCGCAGCCGTTGGCGTTTTTCGAGATAGGTGCAGGCAAATCTTAAATTATTTTTCTACCAACGTGCTTCTTTTCCTTTTGAGACAACACTTTGGAACGTTTAAAGTTATAACTTCTCCTGCTCTTCTCCATACTCTCCAGCTCTCCTAAGGATCTATCAATCTGGTATGTTCATTATTGCCTTCAATTCCCCGCGTGGACCTTGGAGCTAGTCTCCGAAGCTTCAAATTAACTCCCTTTTGTTGAGGCGATAACGGCCTCCAATGTTCTCCTTTAAAAAAAGTCAAAGAAAAACGAGAACCGTTCACTGATATTATTCTTCCAGTACAAGATCAGAGTTCGAGAATTCTTCGATTGTGCGTCTCCTAAACTCTATATCTCGTTCGAAATCCACACTCACCGCTCTTCGCAGGAAAATATGGCTGCCCGCCCTCACAACATTGGCATCAAGGCCATTGAAATTTATTTCCCAAGTCAGGTATGCTCTGATCGCATTGAAAGACGCTGTTTTTATTCAAAATCTTTTGCGGAAATGCTAACGGGTCTTTGGCGCAGTGCGTTGACCAAGCAGAGCTTGAGAAGTTCGATGGCGTCAGTCAGGGGAAATACACAATTGGTCTTGGCCAGACCAAGATGAGCTTCTGCGATGACAGAGAAGGCAAGATCAAATGTGCCAGATTTATGGGCGCCAAGTTCTAACGTCTATTCCGCAGATATCTACTCCTTCGCCCTCACCGCACTCTCCAACCTCCTGAGCAAGTACAAGATCGACACCGACTCGATTGGACGCCTGGAAGTCGGCACAGAGACAATCCTTGACAAGTCCAAGTCTGTCAAGTCAGTTCTCATGCAACTGTTTGGAAACAACACAAACATTGAGGGTGTGGATAATGTCAATGCCTGCTACGGAGGAACCAAC
The DNA here is from genome assembly GCA_002803225.1 of Gamarada debralockiae. Lineage (NCBI taxonomy): Eukaryota > Fungi > Ascomycota > Leotiomycetes > Helotiales > Hyphodiscaceae > Gamarada > Gamarada debralockiae. The sequence goes on from NXFV01001714.1 coordinate 48,992, forward strand.
GCACTTTTCAACGCCGTCAACTGGATTGAGTCCTCTGGATGGGATGGCAGAGATGCTATCGTGATCGCAGGAGATATTGCTCTCTATGCCAAGGGAAATGCTCGCCCTACCGGAGGAGCTGGTGCAGTGGCAATGTTGATTGGACCCAATGCGCCAATTGTCGTGGAACCTGGTCTTCGAGGTACCTACATGCAACACGCATACGACTTCTACAAGCCAGATCTCACCAGCGAGTACCCAATCGTCGATGGTCACTTCTCCGTCAAATGCTACACAGAGGCCGTAGACGCATGCTACAAGGCTTACAACAAGCGAGAGGTTACCCTCAAATCTGGTGTGAACGGACACGCGAATGGCACGAATGGCACAAATGGCCATGTCAACGGAAATGGCGTCCACGTTGAGGACTCATCCAAGAGCGGTCTGGACAGATTCGACTACATGACCTTCCACGCCCCCACATGCAAGCTCGTCGCCAAATCCTATGCACGCTTGCTCTACAACGATTACCTTGCCGACCCCACCTCCCCCATCTTCGCTGAAGTCCCAGCCGAGCTTCGAGATATGGACTACGCCAAATCATTGAGCGACAAGGTTGTCGAGAAAACATTCATGGCATTGACAAAGAAGCGCTTCAACGAGCGAGTGCAACCCAGCATTGAGGCTCCTACCATGTGCGGAAATATGTATACCGCATCTGTCTACAGTGGATTGGTCAGTTTGTTATGCAAAGTTGACAGCGCTACTCTACAAGGAAAGAGAATAGGAGTCTTCAGCTACGGAAGTGGTTTGGCTTCGAGTTTGTTCTCGTTGAGAGTCGCTGGTCCAACAGACACCATTGCGAAGACTTTGAACTTGAAGGAGAGACTTGCAGCTCGCCGAACTGTTGCGCCAGAAGTCTATGATGAGGTATGTCTCAATTGCGGCCCCCTTCCCTCTCCCCCCAACCTCTATCTCACTAACGACATCCAGATGTGCGATCTCCGCAAGAAAGCCCATCTCCAAAAGTCCTATACTCCTACGGGCAACACCAATCTCATCGCCTCAGGCGTCTACTACCTAGAGGAGATAGACGACATGTTCCGCCGAAAGTACAGCATCAAGGCATAAAGGCATCGTAGAATTGGGTGTTCAGGATGTGTATTCATCATTCTATAGATTAGTTCTTCACTAGACCATCGTGCAGCCGCTGTGGCAAGATAGTAACCCGGGCCAAGAGATGGGATTTAATAGGGCTTCGTTGTGCATTTGTTCGCTGCGAGGGTTTTTGCAATGCATCAGATAAGGGTAATTGGACTGGATATTGAACATAGTTACATTGAGAGAATAAAGAACATATTCTTGAGACAGGAATGCTTTGCTGTGGGCTCTCCGAGTCGACGGATCATGCTTTTGCCTTGTTGGCACAGTAGATGGTGGGATTGCTTTTGATACAGACCTTTTCCTCCTCGAAACCAGGCTTCTTTGTAAGGAGAAACATTTCTTTTCGCACCACAGAAGCCAAAGACCACCTCAACAACACATCATTTTGGATATGTCCACCAATCGTTCAATCGATTCTGCCGACGTGTCCTCTTGTACTTCACCTCCGTCAACCCTCGTGGCCATTCCAATTCCTAGGTCTTAATCCGACTTAGAGATTCGGCCTCTTGATCCCTCTCTTCATTACCGTCGTCGGCCTATTTCTTGCTGTCATTCCCCTTTTCGCCGTCAATGAAATTCAAGCCACAGTTCTGTGAAATCCGGGCCAAACGAGCAGAGGAAGGTCTTCTGAAGTTTTCCGCTAGTTATCCCACGGTGAGTAACGCTCAGAATCAAGCCACTTGAACAGACCAAGGATATCTGTAGTGAATCCGTTCAAATCCTGTGATGATGATGAAAGAGTTTGGGTTCGTAACAGCTTCTGCCTGAATTTATACAAGGTCTTACAATCCTTTCTCTTCAGATGAGTTGCAACGACCAAATCCACTTATGCTCTCCGGGATTTAGGTGCTTTGTTATCTTTTCAAGTTATTTGAAGTTTCCGTGCTACGGGAGCTAAATACTCATTGATAGTAAAGCACTTTCCCCCGTACTCAGTCCTCCGAGCTAATCATCCAAGGGCGTGTGACAGGAATGAAAGAAGGATTTTAAGCAATTAGACACAGAAGAAATGAAAAGCGGAGGAAGAGTCGCTTTGCTTAACTGTTGCTACAAGTCATATTGAGTTGCGGATTCCAAATTCTCGTTGCTATAGAGAACACTCTTGGTTGTGGTTCACGTTTGTTGCTAGTGAAGGTAGGAAGATCAAGACGAACGAATGCCTTACTTCTCAAGACTCAGAGTAGAGAGCAAAGCTCAAGTGAATGCTCGCCTGAGTCAGATCACTCCTAAGAATTTGTGCTGCTGTTACTGTCGTCGTTTTCTTTGGGTTGTTAATCACTCAATTGAAGCCAAGAAACGCTCCAACAATTACAGGCTACAAGAGCAGCACATGAAATGCGAAAGCCTTCCTACGATACACTACACTAACCCTTTCTTGAGATCCAGAATTGAACTTGATGCGCAGTGAACACTGCGGCCGCGAGTAGGGCCAGGTTGCTTAGTGAGGAGCAATTGACATCGTATGCTAAATCTTATGTATCGGTTGGGCAAGTTTTGACGATCTAGTACTGAGTGATAATTTCGGGTTTTGTCAGTTGGAGCACAGCAACGAGATCTCGCACAGTTACTTGGGAACACAATTAACTGCGAAGGAAATTCACAATTCGAATTACGACTACTTATACACCAATGAATTCACTGCATTGGCACTTTGACCAGCTGGTCAATCATTCAATCAGATTGATCCTCCAACCTCGACCTCCGAAATGCCTCTGTACCAACGCCCTGACTTTATCCAGCTCTTTACTGCCCTCCTCCCCCGCCACTCTCTCAGCTATCTCACAAGTCCTCCACATCAAGATACTCCCCAACTCGCCTCTTGGATCCCAAAATTTAATCTCCTCAGCATGCATATCGATCTCATCATAATTCCTAAAAAATCCACACCAGGGTTTCTCCCAACGCCTCATAACTATCATAATTCGCTGGGAAGCGTCGTATCGGGCTCGTATCGTGAGTCTCCTCTAGACCATTCGCTATCATTATTCCTCCTGTTCTATTCGTTTTAGTACAGTGAACGAAGCGCAAGGCTTATCATCTCCCAAACTCAAGTGTAATCTTACAATAGATTTGCAGATGTTTCGCTGAGCAGTTCATATGAACTGGTCGTGAAACACAATTTGATAGTCACTACTGAGTTCCCTCTATACCTAGAATAGGGGATATTTAGGGAGGGATGGAATAGGGATATGGAAAGCACCCCTTGGAGATTCCAGGCAGAAAGGAGCATCGTCTGAAGATATCACTGAATCACAACAGGAGCGTAATATTGCAGGAAGTCTGTGACAGAAATTACGTTGCATTGTTTCCTATGGAGTACACACCAGTTCGATGAATTGATCGCCATTGAGATCTTACCACCAATAGTCGTACATTCAGTGCCACCGAAATTGGTAAGGAGAATGCCCATGCTTTTGTAAAGAGATGCAGACGACAAGGACCCGCAAAAGAAATCATTATCCACATTGACAATCGTTCATACTATGAAATTGAGGAGTTTTGGTCGACGCCCGTTGCAGAAAGCCACCAGTCCCTCGCTTTCATGGGAGAACGTATCATTTGCGCTTCTGAGATGTAATCTGTTTTCAATGTGAGTTGGGACCATAGGCTGCCGGCCTGGAAGGAATAATTACTAGTAACGGCGGCGATAGTCATCAGCGTAGCCAGCATCTCTTGGTGGGTAATCTCTTGGTGGAGGTCGGTCGTAGGGAGGCCTGCCATGGCCATTGACATAGGGATCAGCGGGTGGGTAGTCACGACGATAAGGATCATCGAAGCCACTGCGGCGAGGAGGCGGGTAGTCATCCAAGGGGGGGCGGGCTCTTGGAGGAGAACGGCCGTAGCGTCCGCGATCATCATCATAGTAGCCACGGCGAGGTGGGCTTCTGTCACGATAACCGTCACGACGAGGGCTGTATCCTCGGGATGGTCCACGGCGGTCATAGTCATCCGGGTAAGGTCGGCGAGCAGGGGAACGAGAGCGGGCTCGGTCGCGAGGGATATCCGGTTGGGTCTGTCAATGTCAGCGAATGCCAAGAGGGGGAAGGGATGGCACAGACATCAGCGACACAGGTCACTCGAACGCCCTTGAATTCACGGCCATCCAGCTTTTCTACTGCGGTTTTGAGATCCGCAGCAGTTTCGAACTCGACGAAGCTTCTGATTGTGTTAGCTGTGACCAGCACATAGTCCGAATGAAAGATACTGACCCTTTACCGTCCCGGTCACGACCGGTCTCGGAGTAAACAACGTCAAGGCTGGATTGACGGGCGAAGTCTTTGAGGTCCTAAATCCAGAATCCATGTAAGTCGATGTCCAGGTCTGTGGGAGCTAATACGCCAAATGGTAATGGCAGTTCCCCTCCAAAGTTGCCAGTACAAGAAGGCCAGAGAGTCAGATGTACATGGTCCAACGGATGAACTCCTTCCTGCGCTGAGTGACCGCTGTCCAGATACACAAATGGCAGCAAGTAACTATAGCAGAAAGAAGTCGAGACAGGATATGAAAGGCCAGTTACAGGGATACAGAAGTCCAGCAAGTCCTAGGCTGCACAGGCAAATGCACTAGCACGCTGCAATGATATTGACCACCAGAGCAGACGCGTGGCTGGCCAGGACTAAACAAAAGTATGCCCAAGAACGGATCTGAGTACAGTAGAGGCGTCCAATATGATGTTGCTCAGAGTCCAAATAGCAAGTTTTGAGATCCAATAGTCCAGGAGAAGGAACGGGGGTAACAGACCTGCCAGCTGGTCTCACCTGGAAGTCCAGAGATTTGCATGCGGTGAGGAGTACGTCTGGGACGAGGAGCAGTGCGCTCATTAGCAGTGAAAGCATCGCGATTGCGAGTTCCACGAGCGAACTGAACGGTCAGACGCTCGCCCATGAAGTCCGAACCGTGGAAGGCTGTGTGGATATGTTATTGTGAATTCGCGCGGAGGGACGATGGTAGGGCTAACCAGGAACGACATCACGGGCATCCATGGCATCCTTGTATTCGATGAATCCGAAGCCATTCATGAGCTTGATCTCGGTGATCTCTCCGGTGCCATGAGTGTTGAAATGGGCCTCGACATCAGCTTTGGTGGCTATCGAGTTGTTAGCAAAGCTGAACTCTCAAGGATATCTGCACGGGACCGATATGAAGATGCGACAAACTCTACATACCATTGCGAGGGAGGTTGCCCAGGTATAACCTGGTAGCAGACACCTCCGTCATGATGATGAGGCTTTTCTTTGTATGCTGCGAGTCAACAAAGGTGAGGAGTTGAAGAGAACTCTGCGACGGGTCAGAGTTAGTTATCTATTGTCGCTGGCGTCAGTCGAAGTCGCAGAAGCGATTTCCTGATGCTTGTGCGAGAGGCCAAAGATTGCTGATGGGGTGGTTGGATGGGAAGAAGAGTAGGGGAATTTCGAGGGCGAGGGCAGGGCGTGATGGGAACGAGTGAGGCGGTGGTTTCGTTGGCTAACGTAGCTTAGCGAAAACGTAAAAGGTGCCCGATAATCAAGCCACTCACTCACGTGATATATCCATTCTTTGTGTTCTTTCAAAAGATCTTCACTCTCATTCTGGAGTATGGACGCTATGTAACCTTCTGCAGATGGTGGAAAGCTTCAGAGCATAGCCACTCTTTCATCACATTCGAGCAAGATATTCAATGCACTATGGACAGTTTCATTCTTCATTCATTACAGTAACACAATCGCCCTCTCGGAAAGACCGGGGCTTGGAGACGCAGTTCATCATATCCCGACCCCCAACAACGCCTTTCCGCCCCCTTATACTCAAAAGTCCTGGGCCCGTACGCCCTACAATCTACTCCAACAAGAACTTGAAAATCGCACGACGACTCGCCCAAACTGGTCTCATCTCATATTCACATCCTGGGTATCATCTCTCGCCTCATTATCTCCACCTAGTTCGTGCTCAACCTCATCAACTACAAACCCCTCGTAGTCTTCGAGATTCTTCTGGATGTGGACCTTGAACTTGATGATATCGTTAAGAATCCTTTCGATCTCCGTGTGTAACTCTTCTCGAAGGGCGTTCGCACGTAGAGTAAGTTGCTCATACCTAGCAAACATCAGTACCGCACACAGAAACATCTGAAGTTGACTTACTCAATGTTGGTGTTCATCTCTCGCTGCTCCATCAACTGAACAGACTCGGTGAGGCCAGCTCGCATCTTCGCCAGCTCCTTCTCCATCTTCTCGATTTGCGTATCAGAAGCAATCTTCTGGGTTGTGGTGACCTGTTACTCTGTTAGTAGCTGATCAGTATGCCAGGTGCTTTCTTTGTGTTTACCTCTTTTGTCTTCTCATACTCTTCCTCCGCAGCTCGGACACGATGCTCAAGCGCCTCGACCTCACTTCTCTTGTCCTCGATAGCCTCCTTGATATTGTCCAGCAAATCATGATGCTTCATCATTTCATCCATAGCGGAAGTTCGTCGCTCGGAAATCTCCTTTCTCAGACCAAGGAAACTAGATTTAACCTGTCCTCTCAGATCCAAGTTCAAAATATGAGCTGGTTGGTAGCCAGTGACTGGATCGGCTAAGAGTCTATCATTGTCTGCATTGCCGCCACCGGAAGATGACCCCATTTGCGAAGAGGTAAAGTTAGGCCCTTCATTGACAACAACTTGCAACTCATAGTTCTTCCCTTTGGCGTTTGTCGCGGTTGATGGGATGAGTCCAATTTGGTAACCCATGCTGTTGTACTTGTCGACCATGCGCTCTAATTCCTCGAGTTTCCTACTAGCTTCGATCTCCTTTTCAGCAACTTTCTTCTTCGCCTCCTCTAATCGCTGGGACGTAGTCTCGATTCCTTTTTGAAGTCGCTCTCTCTCCGAGTTCATACGATCGATATCTGCCATGCTGATACCCTGATCATCAACCGCTCTCTGCAGATTTGCCCGTTCTTCGTCAGCCTCCTTTAGCTCCAGATTGACCTTATCAAGCTCTTCTTGCAACATCTGGACCCGGGACTCGTATTTCTCCGATCTTTGAATCATGCGACTCTCGAATTCCTCGAATTTGACTTTATCGTCTTCCATAATCTTAAAAATCCGGTCCAAGGCAGCGAGATCATTTCCGGATTTCTCAAGTTGCTCGATCTCTTTTTCGAGCCTTTGACGATCGGCCTCGAGGATTTCCAGGTCGGCCAAGTACTGGGAATTGTTTTGATCAAACTCTCTTGCCATCGCTTCAACATGAGGAGCAAGGGCTCGGTCTTGATCCTCGTCTCCTGCATCCTCATCCATGGAGAGCCAGTCTCGGTATGCACTGCTCAGGAAGTCAAAAATGATTCTGTCGCCGCTCACATCAACGCCACTCTCGGCACATGCTCGTTCGTACTGATTGGCACCATATCCATCAAGCATTTGCGCAAGTTGCATCATCCAGTGGAGAAGACCGAGGAACAGATGCCATGAATTCGCAGATCCTACCGCGGAGAGGGAGCTCTTGGTGATCATTTTTTGGTAAGGATAACGAAGCTGCACCAGAATCGGGGGGACTTCTTGGTCCATATTCTTTTGAAATCGGTAGCTCGGGTCAATCCGGTGATAGAGCCACTGAAACATGAAGTTGAAATCCTTCTGTGTCGGCGATCTGATAGTATTTTGCCCAAGAGAGTGCTTCATCTCCATCTCAAAGTTGTTCGCAGTCATGTAATCCAACAGCTCCTGTCCAATTTTGTTCTGGTATCCGCGATCCTTCAAAGGTCGGGGATCTCGAGGCACGCCCGCTGGTTGAGGTGCTTGCTGGAAGAAGCTCTGGTGACTCGCAGGTCCATTTGTCGACGTTCGTGATCTGTAGACACTACTTCTTCTTTCGGCGCTCTCAGCTGATGGCCGTCCCATCTGATTTGGCGCAAAGCTCTTGCGCCCGCTAACGCTCTGGAATGAAGAACGCTTCACCGATGACATGCCAATTTCTGCCAAATTTGTGCCCGAGGAAGATCGCTGGAAAAGAGGTTGGTTCGGACGAGGGGGGGCCAGTGATGCGCGAGATCCGGAAATCGAACGTGCATGGCTAACAGTGAAAGGCGCATTCTGATTACCGGATATCGAGTTCGAGCGCTTCATCGCGGAAGCAGGTTGTGGAATGCTCGAGTTGTAATTGATGCCTCCGAGAGTCTGCAAACATATAAACATTCTATTCGTGATTTGCAACAACTCAATTGCTTACCTCTCGTGGCCGGCGCACAGAGAAAACACCCGTGTCTTGCGACATGTTGACGGCAGGGTCGTGTCGCCAGGGAGTATTTTGTTCGATATTTGGTTTTTGCAATAATGCGCTTCGTATTGACGGTTGAGGATGCTGGAATACTGAACGTTATGATTGCGTTTGATTGTGTAGAAGGTTGTCGAGATTCGAGTTGGGTGGGATCAAGCAATAATAAAGATCAGTCGATCTCATTGGGTCACGGAAGCGAAAGTAAACAAGGCAAATTAGCGTGGTTGCCAAATCCATCCATCACGTGCGTTCTTTCCTTCATGGACCCCCAACCTCGGCTTCTGGGCCATCGCGATTTCCAAAGGATACCCCAGATTTGTCTCCTGCCACTGGATTTCATGCGAAGAAACATCCAATGCGAATGGGCATAGACAAACATGGCGATTCGTGAAGATCTCGTAGCATCAGCAGTAAGTTCGCAGATTCTCCGGATCCTTCCATTGCTAATCAGTTCACAGGTTACATGTGAGAGTCAATGGAGGCGAACGAAGATTCCTTTTGCTGACATGTCTTCGCAGTTCTGCAAGATCCAAGTGTAACAAGCTCACCGCTCGAGAATCGAATTGCGTTCCTGCAGTCGAAGAACTTAACACAAGAAGAGGTTGATGCAGCACTGGCAAGAGCCGGTGGAGAGTCTGCGCCGAGCTACTCGAACTATGCGCCTCAACAACAAGTAATACGACAACCACAGCCTGGATATGGAGGTTATCAGCAATATCCATGGCATCAGCCACCTCCGCCAGAGGTTCCTAAGAGAGATTGGAGAGATTGGTTCATAATGGCGACAGTGATGGGCGGAGTGGGATATGGATTATATTTCGTTGCGAAGGTATGGCCCTAAAGGTATTCAGAGGATGTACAACGTGTACTAATTTTGCTCCAGCGTTACGTCTATCCAATGATCGCACCTCCCACAGCACCGCAATTAGAACAGGATAAGAAGGCCATCGACGAGTCGTTCGAGAAGGCATTTTCTCTGTTGGACCAACTCGCGAAAGACACCGAAACCCTCAAGACATCCGAACAAGCCCGTACTGAACTATTAGATACAGCTTTGACTGAGGTGGAGAATGTCATCAGCGAATTGAAGATATCCAGCAGACGGCGCGAAGAAGAGTCACGACGCATCAGCGACGAGGTCCGCGGACTCAAGGATTTGATACCCAAGGCTATGGAAGGGCAGAAGGAGAACACGGATAGCAGGCTGAAGGAACTCAACACCGAACTGAAGAGTTTGAAGACTCTGATGGGTCAAAGGATGAACCCTACGACACAGTCGACCACCAGCTCCTACGGCAGGCCCTCTGGCATCGGTGCCTCTACTTCTACCGGGACACCAAGCGCAACCCCGAGTTATGGCAATGCCAACCAAAGCCCATCCGCAGAAGTTGTCTCGCCAAAGCCAGCGTCCGTAAGCAATGGAACTGGAACCGAGTCTGTGGCTTCAATCACTGGTCGGACTACCAGTCCTTTCAATACTGGGGCGCCAGCAGGTCGCGCAGCTATTCCAGCCTGGCAAATGGCTGCGGCGAACAAGAGCTCGGGTTCAACAGGTACTAGTGGAACTCAGGATGCTAGTGGTGCGGCTTAGATGGATGAAAGGCAGATGTTTTCTCAGTAGGATTGCATAGGGCGGCGTGCTGAGGGTCTAGGGCTTTTCTTTGGCGTAGCGATCTTACAAAATAATCGAATGTATTATGATCTGATTACGAAATTGAATCCAGTGAAAATCCGAATACCAATCTTTCATGCGCACTGAACAGTCGGTGGCACAGATCCTCTGCGGAGGATCCTCCCGTTTGGATCCTCGTCAGCCTTGCAGACGAGGATTTGCGATTGTGCCAGCCTCACGCTCATGTTTGAAGATGCGTCATTCACGACCACGAAACTTCGGACCACCTGATCGTACATCCGAATAACCAGTCGCAAGCCATACTTCTTCAGTCCACGAATAACTTCAAATCCTTGAGTAAAAGTGAGCGAAGCAAGGTGGCAAGTGACCACTACTAAAGAAGGGGGCTAGTCAAGGCTGGTGCCGAGGTATTCTGGCCATTGACGCTTACATTGGAGGTTTCTTTCACATTCAATCGTTCATTCCCCTTTCAGCAACTCAACCCTCCCTTCCTTTTCTCAATAAATCTCTGTTCTCTGTTCCTTGACTGCGTCCTACTTTGCAGAAGATTGGTTCATTCGATTTCGGTGAATAAGATGGACGCCTCCTCTCCTATCCCCATCATGAAGGCCTTACTGCCAAAAGTACCTCTAATAGGAAAGACAGCGATATCGCATACCCTCGGATTCTCCGAACACGCAAAACACTGGGATCTCCGCACAGAGCTCACAGTCAACGTCCTCCGCTCCTTCATCGTCGATTCGCCACCCGAGCCTATCTCCAAGATCCAACATATGAGCGTGAAAGACCCGGGCATCAAAGGCAGGATATGGATTAGCAAGGTCACGATGTCCATACCCAGCGAAGACGATATACGCCAAGTTTTGTTCAAGGCAATTGAGGGATTGAAAGGACCCGGAGAGGCAGCGGGAGGATATAAGGAGCCGGAATTAGTGCCTGTGGAAGCGGAGTGGACGGGATATAGAGCTGGTGCTACGAAGCAGAGTACCCCATTGAAGATACCGGAGGACCAGAAATATAAGGAACTAATGAAGGAAGTTTCGTCTTTAGTTACGGTGCTCTATTTCCATGGTGGAGCGTATTATCTCATGGATCCTGCAAGTCATAGACCGACGGCAAAGAAGCTGGCGAAACTCACGAAGGGGCGAATTTTCAGCGTTAGATATCGATTGGCGCCTAAACATCCTTTCCCTGCTGCGGTGCTCGATGCTCTCGTCTCGTATCTCACGCTACTATACCCACCGACTGGTTCCTTTCATGAGGCAGTGGGCCCAAAGCATATCGTGCTCGCAGGCGACAGCGCAGGAGGCAACCTCTGCTTAGCACTGCTACAAACTCTCCTGGAATTCAGACGGCAAGGCTTAAAAGTCCTCTGGAACGGCGAAGAGCGCGAAGTACCGCTCCCTGCAGGCGCAGCATTGTGTTCTCCTTGGACAGATATCACGCACTCCTCTCCCTCCTACGACACGAACGGTAGTTACGACTACCTTCCACCAAGAAAGATAAACATGAGAACCGGAGAACCTCCACCTTGCTCTATCTGGCCTGCTGATCCTCCTCGAAAGAACATTTATGCCGAAGACGCACTCCTCGTCCACCCAATATGTTCACCGCTTTCGGCGAAATCCTGGGAAGGTTCATGTCCGATCTACATCGGTACTGGAACCGAGTTGCTCACGGATGAGGATAAGTATGTGGCGATGATGGCAGCGAAACAAGGAGTTAAAGTCGTATATGAGGAGTATGAGGCGATGCCACATTGTTTTGCCTTGATATTGAATACCCTTGGTGGAGCGAGGAGGTTCTTCGATGGCTGGTCAGGGTTTATTACTGCTGCCGTTGAGAGGGCGGAGGGAATTAAGACAAATGGAGTGATAATCAAGGCGAAGACGTTGCAGGAGGTGCCTGTAAATGTGGAGGAGTTGTGTGCGGATAGTCATGACGTGGTTATTGAGAGGATGAAGAAGATGGTTGTGGAGATTAGCGGGAAGCAGCCGGATATTATGGCAAAGTTGTAGATGGCGTTATGATTGCACGAGAATGGGAAGGAGGGAGTGATACCCGAATGTACCTTTTTGGAAGATGATAGACTTGTAGATATTTCACCGTTCGCTGAATGCATTATCTTATGATATCACCTTGTCAGGGGAGTTGATCTGATATTCGTTTTCAACAGGAGATAGATGTATTAAACGCCTTGATCCAATTCTCGAAATACTTCCTGCTCAGAGAATCACATCTCTATGTTCTGAAACTCCGAGTTCCGGCGTGGAATAGTTGAGAAGCGTTCAAGAGCACTTCTCCATATGCCTGGTTCTTGGGGAATCCGGTAATCAATGCTGGCGTGGGACAGTTGCGTTGAAGTTAGGAGGCTCATTCAAGGGCATTGGACAACGAAAAAGCCAGCAACAACGAAAAGAAAATCGACGACGATATTCACTGGGCATAGGTGAACAAATGAACCCCAAGCCAGTCACTCTGCCATCTTTGCATGGACTCCACGAAGTTCCCTCAGTGGGTGGAACACCTCACCCAACAGTGAGAACGCACAGGTAAACTTCACAGGAGGTATGAGATTTGGGTTCCACTCCGTACTATTCAACTACAGAAGTATTGATATACTCCAGTTTATATATATTGTCATAGACTCTCCCCAGATGTGAAGCTCTTCTGACTGGATTTGCAAACACAACAGTCGCCCTTCGGATGCTTTCCAAGAAGACTGCCCGAGTGAGAAACTTCGATCGATGATGGAGTATGGAATTCAGGGTCACTTTGTAAAGAACATAGAATTTAATCGTCTGGAGCAAAGCGAAGTCTTTATGTCTCTCGCTGTCACAGGCCGAATTACTTCCTACTCGTCATTCAAAGCTTCGATCGCCTCAAAATCGAAGCTCTTGGTACTTTCGAAACACCGGAGCATTCGTTATCCTTCGATAGTTGAGCCTATTCTCCTGGGATCTAGACCCGTAAGATTGCCTCAGAACTCTTCCAACTGCGTCATTCTCTATCCGCCATCCTGTTTATTTGACTTATCTATGGGCCTCATGCAATTTGAGGGCTCTCAGCCGGAAATCATCATTGAAAGGACTGGAATTTGAAAACAAGAAAAGCGACAACGAAATGAACAAAGACAACAATAATGGCGGTGGCAAGTACTCAAGGTTGGTGCAGATGCTGGTGGCGAGGGAAAGCCTTTGCTCGAGCTTTGCCAATTGACATCTGGTACAACAAGTACATCTCAAAACTGCAAATGCTCCAGTGATCGGCGTATAGCTACTGCATCAATTGCCATAATATAATAATACATATTGAACTCTGCTGAAGTTAAGGGCACTTTGTCATCTCGATCAATCCTTTAAGCCTTTGAAATGCACTTCCATCACTCTCTAGCTCCATTCCGCAACTCCGTGGAAGACACTCGAGTTGACCCACGTACACGAGTATAGTGGAGACGAAGATACGAAGAAACCTAAGTAAGAGAAAATGGGATGAAAGAGATAAAGTTGATTGTTTTGAGCAGTTTCTGCAAAGAGAGAGAAAAGTCGTAAATCAAACCGAATTCAAGGCAACGACACCAGAATGGATTCTAGTTCTTCAAGCTTACTTTGGTCATTCAGCATATATCCTTTGGATATTCAAAATCTTGACTCCAAAATAGCAATCATTGCTCATCAGGTGTGGCGGTTTATTTAAGTCGTAGAAGGCCTGATGGCATGAGAGATGCAAGCCCAGAATACCTTCAACGATTCAGAGCTCGGATTCATAGACTTCCCAACGACGCTCCTGGAAAGCAATGCTCCAACTAAATGCCTTGCAAAACTATACATCAGAAATTCGATCTTCTCTGCCTTCACAGGCGACATTCTGCAAGAAAATCGCATGACCTGCAGTGGCAGCAAAATAGGGTATGGCAACAATAAATATAACGACAACAAAAAAGACGCCAATGACGATAGTACAGAGTGCAAGTGACCTAAGACACCCCTACCCGAGTGTGGCTCTCATTGTGGTTGTTGTTCGGAGAGATTGTAGAGTAAAGTCGGGCCCTTTAAGAGTGACAAAGGAATCGTCTTGTACTTCCCTGGCTCAATCTTATTCCCTTCAGATGCCGAAGAGTAACATTTGCCTTGATGTCGACACCTTGTTCGAATACGTTTCAAGGCTGTATTTCTTACCCCTCTGAGGACAAGCCATGTTTTTACGCAGCAGAGAAGGAACTTATAGTACTTCAGTTGCAAGATATTGTTCTGAATACTCCTTGTATGCTTCAGCTTTTTGGCAGCAACATAGGTGGTTATGAATCCCGAGTGCATTTGCTTTGGCAGATAGCCACTTCCAGGAGTCAGGGAGTTCCACAAGTGAGTCTGAGATTCTTGGGAAACAGTTTCAAGAGTACAGAAGGTGGCCAAGAAGGGTTTGGATAACCGCAATGAGAGAAATTGATACCAACCTAGTCACTTGACTTGGATTTTGAGTGATTAACAACGAAAAAGAGAACGACAGTGAGAAATATAACGATGACGATAATAAGAAAAAATCAAGAGGGCGGACCTTAAGTTCAGCAAATCTTGAGCTGTCAAGAGGAATCTCCTCCAAGAAAAGACCGTTTCAAGGGCGCTTGCCGATTTGTTGGAGCGTGCAAATGGCCCCGCATCAATCGCTCATTTCAAATTATTTATATTTACCTCCTGGCCCAAATACCTACTCACCAATATATTAATTACTCATCGTCTACAGTTACTCTATGGTACAGAGATAGAAGTCCGGTGACTTCAAGCTCAACCACCGTCGATCTTCCGCTCAAATTCTGGCCCTTCGCTAGCATACCCAAAAAGAGGCGATTTCCAAACCCTTATTCTACAACCAACAAAACTCCACTCACCCATCCCTAAAACTCCCTACTTTCCCCAATATCACAAACATCAAACACTCCCGTCTCAGGCAGTCCCTTCCCCTTCATAGCCTTCCTCAAAAGCATCGGCGGCTCAAGCACATCCTCAGTCGTAAGCACCCAAGTCCCCCAATGTATCCCCATAGCTCTCTTACATTTCGTATCGATAAATATATTCACCGAATCAAACGGATTCGCGTGCATAGGACTCATAATCCATCTCGGATCATACGCTCCAATCGGTATCAACCCAAGATCAAATGGACCTCTTAATTCGCCAATTTCTTTGAATGCTGGGCAATGGGGTAGGTCTTTGTATTCGGGTCCGTAGTCGTCGACGTCTTTAGGAAGATCGGGGACAGCGCGGTATCCGGTGTCGCCTCCAAACCAGACTTTCTTGCCGCCGGACTCGACGGCCCAACTACACCAGAGGGTGTGGCCCTTGTCGAAGGGGGTGCGTGCAGAGGTGTGTTGGCATGGGAGGCAGGAGATGCGGGCTGTGATGTCGGAGGAGCTTGGGGCAGGGGCGGAGGAGGTGGTTGAGATGCGTTTCTCGCCGGAGATGGGGGAGAGGGTTAGGTCTACATCGTTCCACCAGTCCATTTCTACTACTTGTTTTATACCGCATTCATGAAACCATTTTGCTAGACCGAGTCCGACTACGAATTGTGCGTTGGGATGACGTTTTTGGAGCTCGAGGACTGTGGGGTGGGAGAGATGATCTAAAATCCCAATGAGCTGTGTATGTTGTGAGGAATGAGAGGGAGACCGTACCATAATGACTGTGGCTGATAGCTACAACATCTACAACTGGAAGGTCCTTGATGTGGCATGGTACTTTTGTGTACCGTTTTGGGCCCATGGACTTGAACGGGCTGCATCGATCTTCAAAAACAGGGTCGAACAGCACTCGCAACCCGCCTGGGAACTCGACATAATAACATGCGTGCCCAAGCCATGTTGCGCGTAAAGATTTGGAGTCGGCTCTGCTGGGTAGGAATTTTGGTTCGAGTACAGTGACAGTTGGAGGAGTTGTGTCTGGCCATTTTAGTTTTCCTGTAAGTTGGCGCCTGCGAATGGGTTAACATATGTGTGGTAGAGATTGAGGAGGGGACATGTTCGGAGCTGTCTGCTTGTCTTCCGCACCTGATTACTGTTCTTGATGCAGCACTTGGCACTTGGCACTGCCTTCTGCGAATAGCTTCCAAAAATGCACAGAACAGATAGCATACCCAATTGACAGGAACAGAGATCGCTCACTTTAACATAGCTCCTCCAATGTCAAATACACCCCATTCCCTCCACGATTCCCACGGATTCGTAAATCCCTTCTCATTCTTTAAATGATGTTTCTTAGCCTCCGAGTCTTCTGGCACA
Organism: Gamarada debralockiae; assembly: GCA_002803225.1. Classification (NCBI taxonomy): domain Eukaryota; kingdom Fungi; phylum Ascomycota; class Leotiomycetes; order Helotiales; family Hyphodiscaceae; genus Gamarada; species Gamarada debralockiae. The sequence continues at coordinate 65,276 of NXFV01001714.1, forward strand.
GCACCTAGCGCCGCGGGACTACTCATAGTACACGCATACAAGACTGCGACCGCCATTCCGCTTGACATTCGTTTGGTGTCTTTCGAAGGATTCGGTCGTTGCTGTTGTTGAGGGTCGCTGGCACGTTGAAATGGACGACGCCGGAGAAGAGCACGAAACCAGCGCATTGGTTAAAGAGAAAAGAAATAGGAACAGGAAAGGAAGGAAATAGAGAGCATTAAAATTAAATTACTGTACAGCCTGCCAACGCGTTCAAGGCAATCAGGTGGACGTTGAACGCGAATGCGAATGCAGAGAGCACGGAGTTAAGGAAGTCATGGACTTCCATTTTTTTGGCTTGCATGGTCCGGATTCGGCGGAACTAGGCACCGAGTGGAGTTTTTGAAGCTCCACTAAAGATGATTTACGGGGTGAAGCCGCCGAAAATAATATATAGACATTCGCTTGCTTTGGAGATGTGGAAAGTATGAAGCATGTTGAGTGAGATTTTGGGCTCAGGTTGCCTTTCGCCATCATCCCTTAAAACCCCTGTGAAGCGAAAGTCAGCATGAGGTGGCACGCTTCCATGTATGTCTCTGTTTCCTTCAGCAGCAGAGAATCGACTGCCCCTTACCATTGCTGTACGAGGATGAATATGCCAGATCTAAGGGGTATCGGTTTACCCTATAAAGAGTAGGAGGCTTTGGTGTGCAAATCGGGCAAGAGAGCCCAGGAGAGAGCAGAAAATAAACAACGTTGCAACGAATCACGAGAATGCCGATTTCAAGAGAGCGCAGTAAATTTTCCAATCAGGCAAGTGGTGCAATCCTCTCTCCCTACCAATCCTGAGCTCTCTAGCATTCTTTACATACTATCGACAGCCTACTTTACAGATCACTTGTTCGCAAGGGAATTCTCGTTAGACTGGTACGTCAAAGAGAGTTCCTTCTTATGGCTACGAGTCGTGGCACGTCATAAGATGGTGATTACAGAATATGGCTGCAGACGCCGGTGGTGTCGAGCGTCGAGCTGTAGTCAGTGTCGACAGTAAAGTCGGTGTCCGTTTGATCAAGAACTGTAAGTACGTCGCATCTTTCCTTGATTTACCTATACCTGCTGCATAGAAATATTCTGTAGAACGGTGACAGACGTCACTGCAGAAAAACACTCTAAATATTGTAGGTATTCAACGAAGAAGAAAGCTTAGACGATTATTTCAATTCAATAGACTATAATAAGGTATGTAAAAACTTTAACCATTCCTTCCGTTGAATGAAGGATTCATAGCAAGACCCCTCTCTGCGATACCCTGCCAAGCGATTCCTAAGCAACACCAGCAGGTCGAATCCCATCTCCATGACCAAGCATGTTGATCTCCCGCGTCGGGATCCTTCTCCACAGCGCCTCACAGGCCAGCCACTGTCCGCACCGTTCCTCCAATGCCCCAAGCAGGGGCATATTTAAAGGTCATAGCTCCCTTTGTCCCGCTGAGAAATCAAAAAAGGTACTGACACAAAAATGGGTCAGCATTCGGCAACTCTACAAGTACGTTTTTTGCACTATTTCCGATCAATTGATATAAATACATGCGTTCCCCGCTCCTGATATTTGGGTTTGGGTTATTGTTAGGCCTATTCCTCATGCTGAAAACTCCTTTGAATAGACTCTTCCAAACTTCTCGACATTTTGTTCAGACAACGACAACCACAGCACGCACCATGTCTTCCTCCTCCGGCCGCCCCAATGGCCTTATCGCCAAGTCAGGAATTGAACTCCTGACGTGGGGAACGCCTAATGGACATAAAGCTGCGATCAGTAAGTGTTCTCGGAGCAATCCCTTCTTATCCCATCGCGCATATGAGTTCTCCCAACTCCTCTTCCTTAAACCTCGGGGCTCATGACAACCCTCCCCCTTTCTCCTTCCTTATTGAACAATTCTGACTCCACTACCTCCACAGTGCTCGAAGAAATCAAAGCAGCCTACGGAAAAGACTACGTCTACCAAGCAATCAACATCGGCGAAAATGTCCAAAAAGAGCCCTGGTTCACAAAATACTCTCCCAACGGCCGTATCCCCGCCATAGTGGACCACGACCGCAATGATTTCTCCGTATTCGAGGGATTAGCCATCCTGTCCTATATGACGAGACATTATGATCCTGAGCATAAGTTCTCGTTCGCGGATCCGGATGATGCGTCTAGGGCGGAACAATGGATGGCGTGGCAGCATGGAGGTTTGGTGAGTTGATTTTGAGATGGGGAGGAAGAGGAATGATGAGGATGGTGCGCTAATGGGAATTAACATAGGGACCAATGCAAGGACAAGCCAACCACTTCTACCGCCTCGCAAAAGAGCGCATCCCCTACCCAACCCAACGCTACGTCGGCGAAACCGAACGCTTATACGGCGTCCTCGACTCCCACCTAAGTAACCGCGACTACATCGTCGGGCCTGGGAGAGGCAAATACTCGATCGCAGACATCGCGAATTTCAGCTGGGTCAACGGGGCTTATTTTGCGGGGGTCGATTTGAGCAAGTTCCCGAATGTGGAGAAGTGGTGGGCACGCATTAGTGAGAGGGAGGCGGTCAAGAAGGGCACCAGTGTGCCAAGTGAGAGTAAGATTGCTAATGGGATGTATCAGAGGAGATTGAAGGAGGAGCCGGAGTTTAAGGCGAAGGAGGAGGAGTTGAAGGCGTTGTGTGATAAGGCTAAGGAGCAGTATAATTATAAGTATTCTAGCCCTTGAGTTGTGTATCGTGGGATGGCTTGAGGAGCCTTGTTATTGAAATCAATATGGCTTGTATCTGTCTTGAGCGTCAGTTTACTGAGCTTCCTGATTTCGAGAAGTCCTAGTTTATGCGATACCGATGCTTTCGGCGAGACTAAGGGCAGTAGAACTCACTCTGAGACCGTCGTCGAGGCCCAAGTTGAACCGCAAAAGTCCTCGTCTTGCCAGGAGCATATTTCTGACGAAAAAAAGGCAGTATGATTCATGAACCTATCGCTATCAAACCGAAACCTCTGAGGTCCACTCGTTCTCCTGCTCATCCTAACACGCCCTTTCATAGGAACCCTGCTTTCCGCAATCAAAATCATGAGATCCGCTAGCCAAATCCGATACTCCGGCTCCAGAGGTTGCCATTACTCTGGATGCTTTGAATGTGCTTGAGCTGAACGAACAAGGGCGCCTTGAAAGCTTTTTCGTAGGAAGGTGTGACGAGCTTCTCTAATGTATCCGGTGTGGGTCTTGGTTGTGGTTGTGGTTGTGGCTGAGAGGATTGCGACTTTCTTTCTCTTTGCCTACTCGGATTGTACAAGCAGAGATCAAATCGTTTGAGATGGGTATTGGCGCAAAAGCTGCCTCACAGCTGGCGCGTTCTCACAGACCACAGGATGAAACCTGTATATCGTCCTACCTGAAAGCCTAGTGATCTTGACGTGACATTTTCTTAACTTGCTGAGCTGTCGGTAAAAGATCCGACAATGATATCGAAGAAACTCAGTTGGGATTTCGTATACTCCAACTCCCAAAACGAAATGGTTTTTGGATAGGAGTTCGGCACACTCATCGTGGAGCAGACGGCAGACGCGAAGAATAGAAGGGTCGAAATAGGGGAAGCCATGGCAATGTGTTGCTGTAAAGTAAGCGTCTTTGTCGCGTAGCAGATGGAAGGCAAGCGTTTTGCGGGTTGGAATGATGTGTTTGTAGATGAGCTGCCTAATTTCGTGGGGACAGTTGAGCAGGAGGCTTCGCTCGTCTGAGGAGATCGGAACGGGCATCGTGTTCCGAACGACGACTCGGGCGATATTGCAGTTGAAATTTCAACGATTGAGGTTGGAAGGGAATGCTGGGTGTAGTAAGGAAATTTGGGGAGCCTGTAGTTTGGTACCTTATACCTCATCATGACAATAGGCTACCAAAAGACGATCGTGAAGCAGAGTTAAATGGACAGATTTCCAAATGGAGAGATAAATTTCTCCTAACTTATTATTGGCAACTTCAAACCACTTTCAATACATGCTCCCTATCCACTCACTAGATCTTAGAATTGGGTTTGGGTTGAACAAACTAAAGGGAAGCTGTTTTCTGTATGCAGGAAGGAGGTGGACATAACCCACGCTCATCATCAAAAAAGAATCCGATCCGACATATTGCGATAACACTCATCTAATACTAAGGGTCGACCAGTCACTGGACCGTACCATTGATATCTCCCGTTCTTAGAGCACTTCCGCGATGGGGAGATGCGATGCCAGCAAGGCTGACTCCAATGTCTAGTAGCCTATTTCCAGGCGACGAAGGACATGAATTACGATAATGTTCAGACAAGCACTCAATAGACATAAACAATAAAATAATGATAATAATAATTAAACCTCGTTTTTCAACATCGCGAACACGGAGCTTGTCTTCGTCGGAGATCGATCATTTTCCCCGCATGTTTTCACCGCCTTTTGATCCACACCTAGACACGTCTCCCAAGGCGACTCCATCCCAACTTTCCATCTTTCTCCAGCATTGCACATTCAACGAACATGGGTGGATTCCAGGTGAGTTATTCGGAGAGTAGTGAAGTCCTTTTTTCGGATGTCTCAGAATCGTTCGAACAGAACGAGCGATTCATAAGCTCCCTTTTCCCGGAGTGCTGTCTCATGAGCGAGTTGTGGCTTTCGAGAGCAGATACTCAGAATTGACCAAACAAAATGAGCTATTATTAACTGATATTTAGATTGTTGACACGTACAAAGCTTACAAGGTTCGTGAGAAGAAGGTCACGACTTGGTTGAAGGACACAGCACAGAAATTCGGCTTCAAGAGCGCTGCGAAGACGACTACGAGTAGCGAAAGCCAACCCATTCGAATCAGTGAGATTCCAGCAGCGGTCAGATTGATTGTTTCTAAGGGAGAGTATGTATATTCTTGGATCTCTTGTTCCAGACTTGACAATTTAGATTTCTTTTGTTTTATTTCTATTTTAGTTTTATTTTCGTTTCCTCAATCTCGTAGTCGCAGCATTTCCGTCGCCGCTCGCAATCTTGTTGTCGTTAGCATTTTCGTTGTCACTTCCTCCATATGTTCCTCAGAGTTGCCGTCCTGCGTCTTGTTTTATGGAGATTTCCAAGACATCCTGCTTCCACATGTTGACGAGTAATGCTGACCTCCCCGGTAGGTCCATTCCAGAAAACCTCCGCCAACTTCTCCGAGATGTTATCTCCCAAAGAAAGGAGGCTTCGGTTTTCTATAGGTCCAACCCGAACCTTAAAAGTGACGAAGGAGGCGGTCATGCCCATTATCTTAGTGTTCTGGAAGAAGCCTTGAAAACCTTCGATGGAAAGAAGGGCACTACTATCAACTCCTCAACAAGAGAAGCTGCACCCGGGCATAGCAAGAGCGATGTGGAATTCAGCAACCTCTTTGACCTCCTAGAAATGGATGCCAACGTCAAAAGCAGGAGGAACTCTACCGAGGAAGCAGCGACACCTGCTGTTGAGAAGGAGGCCAGTGAGGAAGAGAAGGCAGAGAGTGGGAAGGAGAATCAGTCCATAACGAGTTCGATGAAGCCCAAGAAGATAAAATATGGCAAACGAAAGGGCAAAACAAGGAAGCCTCCGAAGCCTCCGAAAGCCGTCGCCAAGAAAAGTACGGCTATGGATAGCGAGGAGGAGGTGCTTGCTTTCTTAGCCAACGAAATGGATGCCGAGGACGAAGAAGACGAGCTGTATTTCATGATTTATTGTTTCTTCAAGGACTTCAACTACATGCGGGAGTATATCCAGGAACGATGGTGTGATTATCAGGAAGGCCTCCTCAGCCTAGCCGCTGTATCCGTTGCAACAAACACTGCGTTTGAGTTACTTCAGCGTTCCGAGCAGGAACTTCTGTCGCAGATCCCGCCAAGCTCCGGCCTTGGAAACTATCAAAGTATGGCTGATCTGCTATTTTTTGAGAGAGGGTTGGCTCATGTGGATTATGATGAGAAAAGTTCAATGTTTGATGGAGACCCGGATGGGATGAACGATGCCATTTTTGAAGAGGCAGACTTTATTTGCTTACCAACATATTGGAATCTCTCCGAATGGATTAAAATGTCACCACCCAAAAAGATACCGACGCTGGGTCACTTCATCGGGACGACTCCAAATTATCAGGCCCTCAATAGTGAGGAAAAGATGAAACGGGACAGACAAATCCTCCATGAAATGCTTGCAGAGTGCTGTCTTCTAAAGGCCTTCAAGAATAGTCCAGCCTTCCTCCTGCCCGGGGAGGACGAGCTTACAATTGGATTGATCCACATGCTGGCGACGAGGAAGGTTCCTATCTGGCTCGTCTTCGCAAGCCAGATATTCTGTGATATACGCTTTATCTTGGAATCCGACGTCTCCAAATGTCACGACGAACTCCTACGAATGGGAAAGCGCGTAGACTCGATCCTAAATACCTACATCAACTTCGCCAAAGACTTCGACATCCCAATCAACGACGTACTCTACACCACACTCGGCGAAGTCAAATGCTGGATAAGAGAAGACTTCGCCGAGCCCAGACGCTCAGAGTTATACAAAGCTCACGGCCACCCTGCCTCAGCCGTCGAGCCATTCGCCTATCTACGCCGCCACCCTCTCCTCTGCGGACTCATGATATTCCGCTTCTCCCTAACCATGAACGAACTCGGGCTCAAAAACTCAAACCAATGGGGCGCCACCATCGCCTCCGCGCACCTCTACAACGCCGTCCGGCAATCCCTCCCCTCTTTCCCTCAATGGCTGGACATCGAAGCCCTAATCCTAATCCACACCAAACAACGAATTTTCTGGAGGGACAACCTGCCTTCCTCCCCCGTACAATATTCCCGGTGCTACGAAAGAGCGACGGGCGTTGGGGAGATGATCGCCCAGCGTCGAGCAGGCGGGATCATGAAGATCATGCCGAGTAAGATTTATGAGAGGGGTATAGCGCCGATTCCGGGCGTGTCAGCGGAGTATTGGGAACGCATGTGTTTTGGGAGGAAGAAGCAGATTTATACGTTGCCGGATGTGGAGAAAGTGCTGAATTCTATTGCGGAGAACGAGATGCAGCATTCACTTGAAGGGTTGCGCCTCCTTGGCACTGGTACAACGCAAGTTTTGAGCTTGCCAGCAGCTGAGGCACCACTCACTCCTTTGGCGAAGGAACGAGCGCTGGCTCTTCGCACATCGGTTGCGCAAAGTTCCTCGAACCGTGCTTTGACGAACCAATTCCAGAAGACACATACCTTGACAAACGTCCAACTCCTCGATGTGCTCTGCACACGTATCTCGCAGGAATCGTATGCACTCAATTTCGACTATTTCTCCCTGCATGAGAGGTGTATGTTATTGCTAAAAGCAGTGTATGAGGAGTTTAAAAAAGAAATCGTGGAGAAGGACGATGAATTAGATTGGGGACGGGCTGAGCTGCCTGTTCTTCCTCACTGGCTTTTCGAGATGTTGCAGGATGAGGCGATTAAGGGTAATATGTTGGAGAGGTTGCAGAAGGTTATGGCGCCTATGGTGAGGGAGCAGGGAAGTCATGAGGTTTTGAGGGTTAGGGAGTTTTTGGGAGGCGGGAAGGCGGGAGAGGGCGAGGTGGCGAATGGGAGGGCGACATTAGGTGAAAAGTAATTAAGAGGCAAACATCCTGTATACGAGTGAATGGCACACTTATGAAGACGTGGTTGATCCTGACCCCAGAAACAGTCTAAGATAAAGCCTCAGGGAAGCACCATCTCTTCAATCATGATATCAAAGGAAGATCGCTTCTTCGCGAAGCTAGTCTTTTCGATCTCAGCACCCTGTCCTCGCCTCCACATACATTCTAAACCTCCCTTGATGGGCCTCTTGACTTCAACGTACACATGCGCACTGGAGCTCGAGTGTATACATCGAATATCGAAAACGAAACACAACGAAAATCCAATCGATGACAATAATGTCGCCAAACTGCAAATCAACGCAACCTCATCAACCATATAAGACAGAAAATCTGCCGCGATGGCCAAATTGTGGTTGCGCCACTGCCATCGGAATGTTGTGAGAGTGGGATCGAAGTCACGGAGCCCGCATCGAGAGGTGAATGCATCTACACTGATCCGCAGTGCTCGATAAGCCCAATGGCAGACCGAAATATAAGGTAAGGTTATCTCATTTTTATTTTGGGAAATCAGAAAGTGTTGAGGACGCTCGATTGTAAGTACTCATACTGTGTGAAGCAATGAAGTGGTAGACGATGTCAAATTGGTTCAATAAAGAAGGATACGGTGGAGGGCTATCAAAAGAAAGCCTTGTTGAATAAGATGTGATGGGCGTCGGTCCTTGGCTTCAATCCCTTCCCGAAGACCTTGGGAAGGGCCTACAAGGGTCGGACACCAGTTACCGAACGAATATGGAAACTCCTCGCTGTCCTCCTGTGTCATCCTTCTGACATCTTGGACGAGGTGGCAGGTGTAAATGTAGGGATGAGGTCGTCGAGTATGCCAAGTTTAAACTAGGGTGTAGAGCAATATCACAAAAAAATGGAAAGAACAGTCAAGAGAAGGGTATCATTGCCATACTAAAACCATCACACCCTCGTACATAGTTTAAAAATAGGAACGGCGATCGTTATCGATGTGCTTCATGCGCACAGGAAACTGGGTGTTTCCACCTTTATCTCGCCACAAATATGCTTCCTAAAAGGTATATTCTCGGATTCGGTAATGATTCCTTAGACCATAGTCTCCTTCTCAATATTCCGAACCCCAGAGATCTCTTCACTCTGGCTATCGTTCTCATCAACCTGTGCCTCAACAATAGGACCATGGTAGAACTTCCGTCCACTAATATACCAGTACAGCGCCGCCGCACCAAGAATCAAAACCAAGAAGGCGGAAGCGTAGTTCATCGTCGTAGCAGTAACCGGTCTGACAGTCGGCAAAATGAAGATGATGCTGACGAACAGTGTCCAGAGACAAGCCCAGGCGTTGACAAAGGGTGACAGGACGCCCATGTGCCATGGTCCCGGCTGGAACTTTCCGAAGACGAGCTTGCAGAAGATAGGGATGCAGTATGACCAATCGAGAGCGATGGCGCAGACGTTGAAGACACCGGAGATGGCAGCGTAGGAACCGAGACCGATCAGGTTGATGACGATGCACCAGAAGACGGAGATCCAGACGGCGTAGAGGGGCGTGCCGGTCTTGGAGTTGATCTTTGTCCATACGTTGGAGAATGGTAACAGGCGATCACGGGAGAAGGCGAAGACAGTTCGGCCAAGGGCTTGCTGGAGTGGGGTTAATTAGGTAATTCGCGTGGGGAGGGTGGGTGGTACGTACCATGGCTGTGAAGCACACGAACTTGATGATGATGAATCCGCAGACGGTGTAGAAGATTCCTCCGGACTTTCCGAGACTGTTATAGAAGATCTGGGCAACTGGTTGTACGATTGGAGATGCGAGGATTGCAGCAGGATCGCCCTAGATAAGGAATAAGCATTGGCACAGAAAGCTTGTTTTGAGATACGTACCATGCAGAAGCAGAGGACGATATTGAAGAGGAAACCGGCGAGGTAGGTGAACAGCATGGCGAGGGAAATCGCCCATGGTGCCTTGATCTCTGGCTCGGAGATTTCCTCGGTGATGTGGGCAGTCGCATCGTAATCGGTCATGGTCCAGGAAACAGACAAGAAGCCGAAAAGGAAGCTGAAGCCAGTGGGCTGCCAGCCAGAGGTGGAATCGACATCCGTGAAGACATACTTGGCATCGTGCTTGTTGTCGGTTTTGGCCAGAAGAGCAATGGCGCAAGAAACCAACACAAGAACGTGGAAGATAACGTAGGTCTTGGTCATCTTCTCCATCCAGTATGTGGAGAGGGAGTTGACGAGACCAGTAAGGACAGTCAGAGCTACCATCACACCAATTGTAGCATGGGTGGTGATTGTGTAGTTGAAATCAGAGCCCATGGATACAGCAGCGAGAAGCATCTGCGCGGCACCATATTCGGAAGAGGCAATGCCGGCGACTTGTCCGAGCAGATTGATCCAGCCGGTAATCCAACTAATGGACGCGACCCAATCCTTAGGAGCAAGACGTGAGACAGTGAAGTACCTAGCGGTGGTATTAGTATTTTCCCGTTTGAGGTAGTCGCATTGGGATTTCTCACAGTCCTCCCGAGGTAGGATATGCAGATACGAGTTCGGCAACAGAGCACTATGAATTGTTAGAGCCTTGTTCACAGTTCAACAGCCTCGCGAGCACTCACGGCAATGCACATGCAACCAGCACCGGAGATCAACCAACACCAGACGGCAGAAGCAGATCCCCCAGCATAAAGAGGGTATGAGAAAGTGGTCATGATGGTAGCAAACAGACCACTGATAGAGACGGCGAAGGAAAAGGTCGACAGGTATCCGAATTCTCGCTTGAAGACCGGATTGTAACCGAATTGAGAGGCAAGTTGAGCATCAGCATCGTTCAAGTCTTGCAGATTGATGGTCTTTCTCTGGCCATCAGGTCCGTGGATCTCGACGAGTCCCACGCTCTTCCTTCTATGTCGAACACCGTCGTCGTGTTGAATGACATCGTTCCGAATGTCTGCGGCAGTAGTGCTCGTGGGTTGATCTGCCATTTTGCCTTTATTTCTTCGTTCACAGGCGCTTCTTGGAGTGCTGTACAATTAACAAAAGTAGAGAAAGAAGAAGAGGAAGAGTCTGTAATACCTTTTGTAACAAACCAAAAGCAAAAGGTGACTGGCGCCGGAAGCAGGCAAGGTCAAGGCACCTAATGATAAGATACTTGTCTCTCCACTTACTCTTCCAAGATAAGGGCGGTCCCATGGTTCATGGGGACCCATGCCGGGCTGGCGGACAGCCTTCCAATGTGAGGCAGCCTTGGCACCGCTTGCAGAAGGTGCCAATTGGCAAAATGGAGGAATTATTGAACTCACGGGATCGGATGCACACTTGCCTCAAAAAAGTTCTTCAGGTGCCCCCGCACACCGCCTACCTTGCCACCACCCGAATCACAACATGATTTGACCAGTTTCTACTAGGCGGGGAGATTAGACACTACTTGAGACTAGTTTCGCTGCAAGGAATCTCTTAGCTGACCTTCTGGAAGATATGTTTGGCCAGACAAGCGATGGGTTTACGAAGCCGACACGCATTTGATACCATCATAAAACAGGATTAGCTTCTAAAAGTCTTCGGCCTAGCCGACACAATCCTAGTCTTTGCCCACTAATCCATGTTCTAGAAAGCTGCCTAATTCGCTGGTGTGGTTGGGCTACTCAGAAGGGGGATTTTGACGGAAAAGCCGAGGTGGATCTTTGCCGCTTTTTCGTGGAGTGGTCTCACGTGCCTTGAATCCACTTTCCGCCTCCAGAACACGTCTTCTTGACGCGACCTTATCTCGGGCAAGAGTCTCGTTTTGCGCCAGCATCGCGCATCGCTCGTATGGGGAAGTTTCCCTTCTCCAGCAATCAATCGATATCTGCATTGACAACCAAGGAGATGGCATTGCCAATTTAGATGTCAGCGAAGATAAGTGAGATTGCAGCATACGCACTTCATACCTTCGCGATATCCAGCATCTTACGTAACGAAAACAGAGGGAGCTCTACGATATGTTTTGGAAGTCACAAGAGGAAGAGAAGTCTCGCTTCTTTCTGCGTATCTCCTCCTCTCCTTTTGTTCGATGCTCGTAGGGCTGATCTGAACTTGGCTTTTTGGCTAAATTTTATGCTTAAGTCCTCTTCGCGTTTGCTATGATGAGGCTGAGTGAATGTTTGCGTCTTATCCAACCGAATAGAATTTCAATTGCCGATGCATCCTACCTTGTTCGAATGCACCAAGTAGTCGCTTCCTTCCTTCTTTTTTTTAGAACCCCTGGTATCCCATTTCCAGGCTACAAATCAACAAGGCCTCGAAAAGCCACGAGAATGGGAGAGAACGTAATGATTTATCTCAGGAGAACTACAATTTTAGTGTTCTCTTTATTCTATGTGTCGTTGCCGCTATCGGTGTAGTTCCTTGAGATACACCTCGTGGCAGGTGTCTGTTCTGCTCGGGTAGTGAACCCACGCACATTGACGCACTCGGTGAACACAATCGCATCTGAAACTTTGAAACGAATTCCGGGACGTCCTTGAGCTCATCTCTCTCACAATCTTCTCCAGTCTTCGCCTTGATATGGTTATGGAGCGTATTGTCCTCCCGGCCCACGCGTACACACTTTGTTTGGCTCTTCTCTACGGTAGGTGACTCAACTCGAAACATGCTCACCATCTTTCTAGGAAAAGATGGACTTGGGAATCGGTTCTTCGGGTGATGCTGGCTCAATTTTTATGAAGGTCTACCTTTGCTTTTAATGCTCTATCGCAATACTCTTTTTCATCAGGCTCCGACCTCTTCGTCTAAGAAAAGAGTGGCCCGTGCCTCCCAAAACTACTTCCTACTTTCAGGCTCGAAGAACAACCACAAAACCTTAGTTAAATTTCTAAAAATTAGTTGAAGATAGTGTAATTTCTTTAGAGCTCTGAAATCAATTTTCAGCATATTTAATTAAGTTTTGTGGAAGGTTTGCAATTGCTGAAGTAAGGCGTTTAGGGTTAAGTATGTGCAAATTTCGGCCACTTTTTTCTTAGACGAAGAGCCCGACCCCTTTAGTCCTCGCTTGTTCAGCCAATTGCTGGACTCGGCGGAGTGATTTACACTCCGAGATTCCTGAACAAACAATCAAGACGGTGCGTGAGTAAAGCCATTTTGCTCGGAATAACTTTCAACATCACGTTGAAAGTACCCTTTATTTTCTCGACCTCCGTTAACTAGGCTTCCAATCTCTTTCGCGTCAAAGAAGACTCGTGAAAAGTACAAATATTTACTTTCTTGCCCATCATTTCTATTCTTCATTATCTTTTGATTCAATTTGCGCCTGCAGCCACTTCGTACCTCAATTCAATCAGACGAAGCCTCCTTGCGAGGCTATACATATATACTTTTCAATCCAGGCCCTCAACGTCCAACACCAGCTACCCGCCAAAATGGGAATATTCATGGAAGCCCTCCGATTCATCAAATCCCATTACACAACCCTTCCTTACCCAACTAAGAAGTTCACCGGCCAGACAATCATCGTCACTGGCTCGAATGTCGGCTTAGGCCTGGAGGCCGCTCGCCATCGTAAGAACCTTTCCCACTCCCGATCCCCCTTATTCTTTTCATACACTCCAATTACTCCTTATCTCTCCTAATGCAATGGAGTTTACTACACTGTGTCCTTGAAACAAACTTTCTCTGAAATTTGCTGACTCTCCTGTGATCTAGTCGTCCGCCTCGATGCCGAAAAGGTAATCCTAGCCGTACGCACCGTCTCCAAAGGCGAGGCCGCAAAACAGTCAATCGAAGCTTCCGAGAAGCGTCTCGGTGTCGTCGAAGTCTGGAAATTGGATCTCGCATCTTACGCTTCCGTCAAAGCTTTCGCTGCAAAGGCTCAAGAATTGAAGAGATTGGATGTCGTGATTGAGAATGCGGGGATGTATGCCTTCGATTTCCACATGGCCGAAGACAACGAGACGACCATCACTGTGAATGTCGTAAGCCAGTTCCTCTTGGGCTTACTTCTCATGCCGAAGTTGCGCGAGACGGCTGTGAAGTTCAACAAAGAGTCAATCCTTACGTTCACGGGTTCTTTCGTTCATTTCTTGACCAAGTTCCCAGAGCGGAAGAATGAGCACATTTTTGAGGAGTTGGCTAAGAAGGAGAGTGCTAGGATGAGTGACAGGTATGCTTCTGCCCACTTTAAATGGCAATGGGTTGAGTCTGATGGGAGGCAGATACAATGTCTCCAAAATGATCGAGCTCCTCTGCACCCGCGAGCTCGCTGCCGAAGTCACCAAATCCGCCAATGCAGGTAAGCTCATCGTTTCGCTCATCAATCCCGGTTCCGTGCGTACAGAGATCCTGCGCGATGCAGGCTTCTGGTTTTCGCTCTACGCCAAGGCCGTTCAAGCAGTGTTGTCGAGGAGTGCTGAGGAGGGAGGGAGGACTTTGGTTAATGCTGCGGAGGGTGGAGAAGAGACGCATGGTGCTTATTTGAATGATTGTAAGGTTGGACAGTAAGTGATAAGTTTTATTGTGAGATGGGGAATTTTACTGATTCGAACTTTTAGTGTCTCTGATTTTGTAGCAAGTGAGGAGGGGCTTAGGACGCAGAAGAAAGTGTGGGGTGAGTTGGTGGATAAGTTGGAGAGGGCCCAGCCGGGGATTATGCAGAATATCTGAGACGGTTTGTTTTGGTTTTACCTTCTCTTTGTCTATTTGGTCTGGAATAACTTCATTATTAATATGCTTTAGCAAATCGATTCTCTCAACTCACCTGAATGATCCAATCTCTATTCTTCCAGATTTAGACTTGAAAAACCTCGCGATCGACCAACATTGGACTATCAAAACACCCATACCCCTTCACAACACTCATCTCATCAATACTTGCATCTTTCGTCTTAAAACTCCAACTCGGTTCCATTTCCTCCACAATCTTTGACCTCGCCCTCGTCCTCTCCCCATCTTTCGCTTTCCCGCTATCTCTATCAACCCTAGCATCCTTTATCCCTCGCCACAAACAAACCCCAAAAACTCCCAACTCACTAACCACAGCCCCCTCATAAATCCCCCTCTGACTCATCAACACCCCCTGCAAAATCGGAGGCACAATCTTCCCCATCAACACATAGCCTCCCCACCTCTCCTTCCCCACCCTCTCCAAAAAAGCCGGAATAGCCTCACCATAAACATTATGCCCTCCCCCTTCAAGCGAAGGCTTCAGTACATAATCTTTCGCCGTCTTCTCGTCCGTAGCAAGTTTCCTTGCTTTCAATCCATTCTCCGATTCATCAAGTGCATACATCGGTGCGAACGTACCCTCAACTTTCGCTGCTTCGTCTGGAGAGAGGAAATTGTGGAGGGTGCCGGGAACGGAGAGCGCTTGTTGTACCTTTTTGAAGGTACATAGATGCCCGAGCAAATTCGGACATTTTATTGCTCGGCTCCGTTCGAGATGCAGTCGCGCCATACGTCCAAAGCTGTCGTACTCATGCGTCTCAAATCCCGCTCTGAAATACACAACGCTTACTTCCATGGCTAGACCAGGACGAGAGGGCGGATGGTAGAGTAGTTCTCGGGAGGGCGTGAGGGTGGTGTGTTCGAGCGCGTCGGCGCCGAATGTTAGGCGGTAGGTTGGGATGGGGGGTGTGGAGGACCACAGGCCGTACTCGAGGGGGCGCTCGTCGGCTATGTTGAAGTTGTGGGGTTGGACTAGGAATAGGATGCATGTTTGGGCTATGGATGGCGTTTTAGGGGGTCCATAGGCGACATGGGCTGCTTTGAGACCCGAAATAATCGTTTGGATAGTTCTGTTAGGTGGGAGTGTGGAGGCGGTGATTTCGACGCTGCTAGTAGCTTCTTGGTCATCTGATGGCAGGTGGTAGGCACCAGTTTCCTGCAGGAATCGATGCATATTCGAGATTTTATTCCCATGCGTACCACCAGCCACAGCAATAGTATTAAACTCAACTTGCTTGATCCCCAGCTCTTTCTCTCCCACACTACCCGTACCAACATCGATCATATAATCATTCCTCCAAACTCCCAGACTTAAATCCTGCGCATGACCCTCCTTTCTAGCTTCCTCAAAAATACCCCATAGACATCTAGCTAATGGATCAATCTCAATCAATCTCTCAAGCACACCGAACAACCACTCCTCATCTTCAGCCACAGAAGTATATAATTTGTTGTATATTTTCTGGAGGCTGAGGGCTTGGTGGAAGAGGTGATGGGGAAACAAAGTGGGGAAGACAGATATTCCGATTGGATGTGCCAAAACGGTATTTTCTTGTTCTCTTTCAACCAACTTGAGGAGGGAGCCGTGTGTGAGTTGATAGTCTTTGATGTCCGAAATGAGGGATGCCGCCTGCTCTTCTGAGAGCTCGGGTGGGTATTTCATCTTTGATGGGTTGTGGTGTTTGGTGGCCATGAGTTTATGGGCAAGGGAGGATAATTTTCCCATTCCGGAATATGAGATTCAGTACATTTTGTAAGAAGTGAAGGAAGCCCGAGCAGGTTGTAGGTCGTGAGATGCACAGCCACTCGTTGCCGAGCCTAGCGTACTTTACTTCCTTCTCTTCTCTCCCACTCTCTTTTTCATCCTTAAGAATCTTATATCCAACTCTTGATTTGAGGGAGTCGTTTGTAACTGCACACAACCTTTCCGTAACTATGGTGGTACGGCCCAGTTGCCAGAGAAACCCCATGTTTTCGGTTGTTAGGCAACCATCTGTGTAACCATCTCCACGATCAGATATTTCCTCCTCCGATACTCTTGCTATTCAAAATTCACAGAGTCTTGTTTTCGTTATTTGATTCAATTGTTATTAAAATAAAACCGACTGTCAAACGAAATCACAACATGGTCTTTCTCGATTCATCGTCTGCCCAGTTGGTCGTGGATGCGCTCAACACTATCCAGCAAGAATTGGTCGCCGCCAAGGAAAGAATTAAGCTTGAAAATGTTGACGGTATTTTCCTTCACTGGAACCCCATTTCTGCTTCTGCAATGACCCTGACTGCTCTCATCACATAGTTCCAGAGGCCTTAGCTACTATCGCCCAAGAGTACAACGGGATTGTGGAATCCATGAAAGGCGTCACAGCTTTTTGGTCTATCACCGATAGACAAGCAGTCATATGGGCACTTCAAAACGTCAGTGGATTCGATTTACAGCTGCAATCGATAGTATGCTCACTCACTGACCCGAGGACAAGTATTCCCGAGAATTTGGCGCTCTCAAAGTTGCATTGCGATCGAGAACTATGGGACATGGAACTGTCCCGGGGATTAAAGCTGCGCTGCGGGAGTGTCAGATCCGTCACATGGTACGAGAGCCTCACTGACAAACATATCAAAATAACAAGTGCGATCAATAACTTAATATCCATCTAGAATTTGCTCTTACAATTGGAGATGTTACTGGCGGGAGGGTTCCATATACAAAACGTGCCAGAGGAACAACTTGCAAGTGTTATCTCGGCGGCTTGAAGACCTGAAGAGAAATGTCCGGAACTTTGTGGTTGGGTTCAGTCTTGTTTTCGTAGAATACTGAGTGGAGTCAATCGCACTTTGATGACTCTTCTTCTTGAGGGACTTTTCGCGTTTATCCGGATGCTAGCCATGAAATGGTCGCGCAAACGAGGGACTTTGCCCAAATACTATCAACCTGGCCATCCAAACATCGAAATATTGGTTAAAGGGCTTTCTCCTTTTTCTTTATCCGGCACCGAAGCGAGCGTTTTTACTCCGAGATCAATCCGCAGGAAAGGGACTGGTAACTTCAGCCCAACTTTCCCAGATGCTGTGAACAAGTCATTTGAGTCGTATTTAACAAGTATAATACGACAGCTACAATTGGGTAACTCAAGTTCTCATATCATCTCATTTGCATTTCATTTTTCATCAAGTTTCACAACGGCGCAAGTAAAAACTATCAGCGAAGACACCAAATTCAGATATCAGACTATCTCTATGTTGCGTTGAGCTCGACATGTCATGCCAATATTCGTAGGCAAGATCAACAGACAAGAAAATCAAAACAACCTCGTCGACATACCCCTCTCATCCTTGTCGTCATTTCTCGTCAGAGAACGAAGCAGGGAAGGAGACGCTCTCCAGCATGTAATCGACCCTTGTCTCGAGCTGAAGTCTCAAGGGGGTCTCACCACATCATTGGCAAGATTCCACCCGAATTGCTAGAAAAGCTTTTCCTTTCAAGTGAATGACTCTCACATGTCCAAGACATCGCATAGCAATGTCCTCCTCACTAAGCGGCGAAGGCGTAGCTTCCAAGCATAGCATACACTTCCAAAGGGCTGATGTCTGTTCGAAGCTCCAAAATCTGAGCGACGACTTCAGCATTGCGAACGTAAAAGTGCCGGCTACGTAATGTAGTTGTTTGATGGCCCATGGCCTAACGGTATCGGGGGTAGCCTTAGATCGACCAGCGGTATAGAGGGGGAAGATAAGCGTATAGCAGTCTATTTGATGGTTAGGAGCGTGCGCGTGGCCAGAGCCATAACCCCGAATCTCCGACGTCTCTGTTGCAGGGAGTTTCATTCGAGCTGGATCATAACAGTCCACATATTGCGGTGCGGATGCGCAGATTTCGGGAGCCAACGTCTCGATGTTGTGATATGCCATCTCTATCGACGACAAGTTCTTTTCGTCTACAGTTAATGCCAGAGAGAGTTCGATAAGAGCCTCGTTCAAAAGGATTCTAATGACACGGAGGAAATTCCACGCATTAGTCACGTTTCGATGAGGGTAGGAGTCAGAATGAAGACCAAACGCTCTCTCTGAATTGTCGCTCAGAAAAGTCGTTGAGTATTGCCAGTCTTGTGGCATATCGAGATGGATCGCTTGGAATTCTAGCTCGAGCTCCAATGACCTTTAATGCACTCGTTGTGGGACAAGATACCTCTTCGAATCTCGCTCTGTATGTTTGCGCAGAGCACCATCAGGTCTAAAAGTCGCCATTTGGCGTCCTGTACATCGATATGCTTCCCAACATACGGTCGAAGTGCGATCAATTCATCAGGGACTGACGAACTGCTGGCAACACAGCTGACGAGGTAATTGCTACTGAGACGTACCAGGACCTGAAATCCGACACGCTCCTGAAATTTCTCGAGGCCACGCAGATTGACAAGAGCCAGGGCTCCATCTACATGGCCTCTCCATGAGTTGTTTTTTCGAGGTTGGCTGACTGTGATCTTTTCGGAGAGATTGAGGAAGCGATCCAAGCAATGTCGTGTCTTTTGCTGCTTCTTTGGGAGATCTTACAGCCCTATTTGTCATGCGTAGGGCTAAAATGTATCTTTCCCTAGCAGTCGCTAGTGCAGCCTCCGAGTAAACTTGATGCCAGAGATACGCCAAGCTGACAGCCTCAGATAGCTAACGCCAGGTGATATGGGGAATCCGTTGGATGATAATATCGTTTGAGAAAGTACCAGCATTTTGAAATGTTGGTAATATAGTAGGCGAAGAATGCGTCTGGTGCTTGCAAGTCAACTGACAGGGCAAGAGACTGTGGCTCAATAGGAGGTGCATTTTTCAAGGCCTTCTTCATAACAGAAAGGCTTTCATTTCTCACGCGAAGCTGCTGTGCATCCCGATATCCTGGGCAAAACACATTGGCTCCCACGCACTGGCCACAATAGCCAGTATAGAGATTGCATTACCATCCAAAGGTTAAATCCTGTCTCCGGGAAATGGGGGCAAATGCCGGACATAGGACTTACCCTTAATCACCGAGTTCTGCATCTTTTCGCACGCTTTCGAGGGTTTCCCACGGAACATCATGGCAAGCTCATGGGTTCATTGTTGTGGGAAGACTCTCGAGAGAAGTTAGCAGGTGGTAATAGGGTTGCCTGTCGGCCCTCCAGGGCTGATGTAGCTGACTAATCTGCAATGATAGTCTATTGGCGGGCCATATTCAACATTATGCCCTTTCTGGCATGCTTTTCGGAGGTTGACATAACCACTTGACATCCCTGAAACGTCATGACTTGGGGCAAATATATAGAAAATCATGCATATACCATACCATTTCCAGCACGAATTTCGCTGCTATCCTTCATCCATAGGTTTCCAGAAAGAGGGAATTAAGTATAGTCTTGCTCCAAGTACTCGCTAGACCAACTGTTATGCACAAACTAATGCATTCGTGCATGGAGGGTGTTCCATATGAGATCGCCAAAGTCACTCTGAGAGACATTCAAGGAGTTGTTCTCGAGCTATAAAGTATCTGGATTCCCAGTTCTGAAAATGATTCAATCCATCATCATTCTCCCACAAACCTTCGAAGAGCGTACCCAATCCCAACGTCTTACTCTCCACTTCAAAAAGAAAATTATTGTTCCCCGATCCATTATTTCATCTATTAACAATGGCCTTTCCATACAAACATGTCCTCCTCATTGGCGCAACCTCGGGCATTGGAAAGGGGCTGGCTGATCGACTGATCCAGGCCGCCGTCAAGGTCACAGCCGTTGGACGAAGGAAGGACAAGTTGGATGCTTTTGTTAGCCAGTACGGTGAAAGCATGGCCAAAGCAGTGGCCTTTGACATCACCCATCTGGAGCAAACACCAAAATTCGCTGCCGAGTAAGCCAATTTCACCATACATGATGCCCTAACTGACACCATTTGGTAGTGTCATGCGTATATCTCCTGATATTGACTGCGTATTCTTCAATGCGGGAGTCCAAGGTCAATACGACTTCTCTCAGCCAGCAAAAGTCGATCTAGCAAAATTCATCTCCGAGATAAATGTCAACTTCACCAGCTTTGTCGCACTGACACATGCCATCCTGCCGTATTTGATGAGCGAGTCGTCGAAGATAGGTCTCATCTAGTGAGTTGATCAACCTTGAAGCGAAATCAACGTTGTTCTGACCAGAGTAGCACCGGCACGCATCTTGGAATTGTTCCTGCTGCACCTCTCCCTGCCTACTCGGCTTCCAAAGCAGCGCTGAACTCTTTTGTCCTCTGTTTGCGTGATCAGCTTCGCAACACGAATGTCAAGGTCATTGAGCTCTCACCTCCACCTGTGCAGAGTAAGTTTCTCTAGCAATTTCTCACTGAATTATGCTGACATTTCGTAGCCGAGCTGCATGATTACATGGGTGAAGAAGCTGGGCGTAAAGTTGGCATGCCGCTCGACGCGTTCACGGAAGAGGCGTTCAAGGAATTGTCCTCTGGAAACGATCAAATCATCATTGGTAACCTTGGACCCGGTGCTGGAATCATTCCTAGAGAGGAGTTCAATGCACTCGTCGACAAACGGAGGTCTACTTTTACTGCGCTTGCGAAGTTGATGCGAGGAGAAAAGTGAGGACCTGGTCTGGATATCTTGGAAATTCTGCCCAAGCTTTTAGGATATATGTGCAAATAGTTTGAAAACACTGTTTCGTCTACATGATGCCGTCAACTTCAGAGACCCCTATGCATGTGTCCTATTCCCCAAAGCCCAAATTTCTCTGTCCTGCCCATTGCTGGACATCGAATGAGTGATCTACCACTCGCAAAGGGCTTCTGCACTTGCATTAATTACTCTCGAGAATCCGAGGTCTTGCCCCGCCTCCCGCGTTTGCAACGACAGGTGGATCTAAGCATGCGTCACCAACGCCAATTAAATTCTCTAAATCACGCCCCATCAAAACGTCAACATTCCATGGACCTTCTTCCTCCACACTCACAAGTGGGTTGAGGTGTTTCACCGAGTGTACGTCTAAGTCAGTGACGTACCCACTTTCGTCCTGATTGAGGCGGACCTCATAGTCTGTGTCGAGCATCATATCATCCTTCCAGAGACGACGTGGTCCGTCGAAAAACACATAGAACGCGCTTTTTCTTCTTCATTTGAGATCCTGGTGCACCCCAAGACGACGGGTAATCTTTGCGCTCCTTGCGGCCCTTGGAGTTAAGTGTTACTCCTCCTTTGGAGCATGTCAGGCCCAGTGGGTTTTGGACCCGTTTACTAGGTTGCGGTTTCCTCGTTATTTGCGCGATAACTTTACGCGGAACGAGAAATCGTCATCATTCTCCTTGTCTATCTCTTCTTCCTCATCCTTGTCAGCAGAGTAAGAGAGAAGGGACGTCACAGCTCGCGCTTCACCTCCATCAGCTTCTATAGATCAACACCAGTAAGATCGTCCGCGATCCACTGGCCCTTCTCCTCCTTAGTTGCATTGTGGAAGCCGTCTGCTCGTCGCATCGTTTGTACATCCAAGTCTGTGATGTACGCTTTATCGTCACCAAGCTTCATGCGGACCTCGTAGTCCGTATCAAGTATCATGTCGTCTTTCCAGAGACGACGAGGACTATCGAAGACGCAGAGCACACGCTTCTTCATCTTCATTTGCGATCCTAGACAGCCCCAGGATGAGGGGTAGTCCTTGTGCTTCTTGCGGCCCTTCGAGTTGAGTGTTACTCCTCCTTTAGAGTGTGTTAGGCCTCGTAATTTTTGGACACCGTTCGCGAGGTTGCGGTTTCCTCGTCCTTTGCGAGATGACTTAGCGCGCAAGGAGAAATCATTATCGTTCTCGTCGTCCATCTCTTCTTCCTCCTCGTCCTCGTCAGCCAAATAGACATTGCTTGTCGTGGCCGGCAGGGCGTTATTGCGAAGTGTTTCATGCACCGAGTGGTCTTGCTCAACCTCAGCAAGGCGGCGCGCGTCAATAGCCTCTAAAAGCTCCTCTTGTTGGACAATGCGCAAGACACAGTCGTCAAGATGCTCGTAGAAGTCCTGGGCGTTGGAGAAGGTGGCCGAACATGTTGAACACTTGCCAGTGGCATCTGGTGCGTATCCGGAAAGCTTTTTGCCGCTGTTGATATTACTAGAGGTCTTCTTCCGGCTGTTGGGAGGGGTTTGCTCAACTGCGTGGACTGAGGTCAAGTGTCGCTTGAAGACGTCCGCACGGTTGAAGGACTTCTCTGCCGCTGAACCGCTTCCAGGGCAGAACCCACAGACCATTGTACCCTTGTAATGGGTTAATGTGTGGCGATTTTTATCGTACTTTCTAGC
>NXFV01001715.1:0-22203 GCA_002803225.1 Gamarada debralockiae
AGTAATCACATGTTTGGATCGGACATTTTTCAGGCCTTTCGTTTTGGTGAGTAAGCATGTGAGCCTTCAAGTCCCTAAAGACCTTTCCGCATTCGGGATATGTACATCGGCCCTTCTCTCTGGATTCCTCGCTAGAAAAGTTGTCTTGACTGCTATAGGACTGGTGGGTTACAACTGCTGGCCGTCGAGGAGGTGGGTGCAGGTACGAAACACATGGGCCATATTTGAGAGATGGGTCGAACGAGTCCGCAGGGTGATCCAAAACAAGTACGTCTCCGGTGCCAAAGCTGCCGGAGCTTGGAAACTGGTATTCATCGCTTGGCGGCAGCCATTCAGGAAGTGGATATAAAGAGAAGTCTCCATACGATGGTACAAACCGGGAATGATAATGCGTCCTAGGTAGTTCAGAAATTTCCGACCACCCAGCCGAGCTCTCAGCGGATGAGAGTGATGGAATGCAAGACGCCAGTGGAGGAGAAATCGCTGGCCCGACAGTATTACCCGCAGGTCTATTCAAGTTGAGGTTATCATTGGATGCTGAAGATAGCCCATCTTCATTTGTCGTCTGATCCGGGGTGTTTTCGACCTCGCGGCATGAGAGGCAAAGGCTGTAATTGCTGCGAATGAAGAAATCGCGCAGATCCCTTGCATTCGGTCGGTCAGATGGCACTTCGGCCAGCATATCAATGACGGTCTTCTCCAACTTTTCAGTGCGACCAGTCGACCGTAAGACCCGCATGGTAGGCCGGTCTGAAACCGGACGTTGTGGAAGGGCTATTATCCAGTCTTTTGTTTCCGATATCGTCAAGTGGAACGCCTTATTTCCGCTTCTTGAACGGAAATCGTCGAACTCCTGAAGCAAGCATCCGAAATATCGAGTAATCATCTCGGAGAAGACACAGCCAAGTGAAAACACATCCGAACTGTATTCCTGGCGACCGTGAAGGATTGTCTCGGGGGCACAATATATTGGTGTGAGGGCCAAGCTCTCGCAATCGATCGAAGAGTGGTTGAAGAACGACTTGGCAGCCCCAAAGTCGGCTAGAAGAATGTTGTCCATCTTTACAAGGATATTTTGCGGTTTGATGTCAAGATGTTGGATGCTGTGGTCATGAAGGTATGCCATCGCAGAAGCAAGACAGCCCATCCAGCGAATGATGTGCTTCGACTGACTTGATTGTGACGACCGCATGTAATCCGCGAGATTCTCGTCTGCAACTGGACTCATGACAATGTGAGAATGATCAGCGTCGGTGTAAGCTCCTATCAACTTGACCAGATGTGGGTGGTCAAGTCCTTTGAGGATGGCTAGCTCATTCCTCAGATGAATCATCGGAGAAGAGGCGAGCTCTTTCCGCTTGCGGAGCACGGATTTTCTGGCGAAAATTTCCCTGAAATCAGCAGAAGTAACCTCCTCGACCGAGCCATGACTACCGTCTCCCAGCTTCCGTAGAGAAGTGAACGGAAGAGCGAGCCCTTCGAGGCCAAAGGTAGAAAGCTTTGCCGGCCGATGGTCAATGATCGATATCGGGCCACTATCCTGGGGTGCTGTTGAATACTGTTGATAGTCCGTGGAGCTGGAACCTTGGCAGTAGTAAAGGCCGCTATCGTCTCCGGAACTACCGTTGCTGCCATGGGGTGGTTGTCCGTCACCTTGGTCTTGGAAGTGATCGTGCGGTTGGCTGTCCCAGTTGCCTTGACCAGAATCACCATCATCACCGCCATCATGATCTTGATATGATGCATTATGGTCCCTTCCTTCGCTGATTCGGTAGTGGATACCGCGTTTGAGTAGATGGTCAGATCTGCATTTTTCCTTCCATTCTGAGATCCCCAAGTCGCTCGGTGGATTGAATCTTTCCGAAATCTTCTGCAAATGACCTTTAATGTGATCAATGCTTTGACCCCGATTTTCAAAAGTCTCATCGCAAAACCCGCATATTTGGTGGAAGAGATCCTTTGTCGGGAACCTGCAGGTAGTCTTTAGTAGACAGATCTCCTTCTCGTCGCAACAGTGTTCCCTCTTTAGATGCGTTCCGAAGTTGTCTGACCGGGAAAACACCTTTAAATCGCAGGGCTTGCCATCCTTCTTGATGGGTTTCGGGCATTCCCACACCTGATCAGGGAAGTGGACGCGCTTGACATGTTCGGACCATCTGTCGGCTGTCAGTACCTCATTACAGTCTAGACATGGATAATGTGCTGAATATTTTTGGCGCTTCGCATCAGGAAACGGGGAATCCGATGGTCTTAAAAAATGGTTCTTAGCTGGCCGCCCTCGTCGTGGTCGTGCTCGTGCTGGAACTGCCGCGAGACCAGTTGGCGATACACCAGTTACCTGGTCCATTTTGAAAGCACCAGACTCAGTGGACAATTCATCAGCTACTCCGGCCTGACAATAGGGAGCAGTGGGTGAAAATATGTCATCAATTCGTGGCAACGTCATCCTTGGTGAAGATACGAAGTGAGACAATGTGACTGTGCTGTTGGCGGGAGTTGTTGTCCTGGGAGGTGACAGGGGGATCTCGCCGCTCTTGGCAAGGAGTCGTGCGCGCCTTTCTTTCTCGTCCCTAAACCAAGCCAAAACTTCTTCCATTGAGAGGCTTGTCCTGTGGCGGATCGCACATCAGCAATCGCTCAATTAGGTAGCTTAGAAGATTCAATCATCCACTCCAGATACAGAATTGAAATCCGTAATTCATGAGAGCTTCTTTCGCAAAGGAAACAATGCATCAACTGTGATAAGATTTTCTCAAACACTGAGAGATTCTTAGTGACTGAAACAGTGGCAAAGCTTTCAGAGCAGTCTCTGCCTGAATCATTCAACTGTAGGAAGCGACTAGCTTGCTAGCTTGAGAGAATATCTTCATAATCAAACCCCCTCAATGAAGTCAATTTACTCATCGTAATGAAACGATTGAAACCTTGTAGCCAAATTGAATGCGGTTCGGTGTTCTCCGAATAACTCACCTCTTTGAAATGTCCTCCAATTTCTTGGCGGGGATTAGGTCTGGATCAGAGTAGGAGTTGTAGACCCCATCGAGAAAGCGATGCTTGTCGCGAAATGACATAGGCGCTTCAAATATGGCATCGAGGTTGTCATATCGAGAGAGCGAACTCTGAAAGTCTAATATCAAATTAGCAATTGTTTGAAGATCCTAGGTTTAGAATTTGAGGTAAAATTAACCTGGTGGCGTATATGCGACATCTTGCATGGGGGTGAAAACAACGTCCAGAGTAGAGGAGGATGATTGTAAGACTATAAAAGTTAGCGATTGACTCCTTTCCAAGCTCTCAGAAGCCATCTCACTAGAGGCCATGTCCACATCCGCTGGCATCATTGCCGTACTTTCCTCGCTTGCGGCAATACCCCTATGGTGGAGAATCATAGGCGTCGGGTACAGTGCGTCAATTAGTCAGGAGTTCGTTGTGTGGGCTCAGCTCGACGGTGGGCACAGAGCAGTTTGATGGGAACATGATTTCAGCTCCGCGACCAAAGGCACCCCTTTTGAGCAAGAAAAATGGGTTGAAAAAGGCGGATGGCGGAGTAAAAGGCGTCGAAAAGGCGAGGTAAATTCAAGGCAAAATGGGTCTGATCTTCGTCTCATTGGCGAGATCTGGACTGTGAGCACTTTGGGTTAGGCAGATCCGAGAATCACGTGCTGCCAGTAGATCAGATCATTACCTGGCCGTTGCCCATTAGAGTGAAATCAAATGAAAGACGGGCCCCAAAAGATGCTAACTAATTTCTAGAGATTTCGTGATGATCTCCTCGAAATGATGGTCCACAAACATGCATAATCACGAGACCTCGCTTAAACCCGCCTAGTCTCCTTTTCTCGTCCCTTTCTCCTGCCTTTCTCCTTCCTTTCACTCCCCTCACTGCCTCACAAGAGTTCCAAAGCCTTCAACGCCCTATCAATCATCCGTTCCCGACACCTCACACAGTAACCCTTCTTAATAAATCGGCGAATCCGTACTTCTCGACGACATTGACTGTTGTCGCGTTTACGTTTGCAAAGTATGTGGTCTTCGACTGTGTGAATGCAGCGGGAGAAGGACATTTGGGTGGTCTTGCACATGATATTCGTAGATCCTGATCGAAGCGGACCAGATTGATGTTGTAATTAGATAGAAATATGTATTTTGATAGCGGCTGAAAGAGAGATGCGACTTTAAGATCAAATGAGCTTTGGAGAATGGGAATTCGGAGATCAAATTGCATTTATCAGAGAACGAGTAACAGGAGTGAGGACTGAAAAAGGAATCAGGAAAGGAATAGGAGAGGCATG
This sequence comes from Gamarada debralockiae, assembly GCA_002803225.1. Classification (NCBI taxonomy): domain Eukaryota; kingdom Fungi; phylum Ascomycota; class Leotiomycetes; order Helotiales; family Hyphodiscaceae; genus Gamarada; species Gamarada debralockiae. The sequence continues at coordinate 4,293 of NXFV01001715.1, forward strand.
ATGTAGGGCATTTCCTTTTGCTTAAAAGAAGACCCAACAAGGAGAATCAAAAGGGGAATTGATCGATTTGAATTTGACACGTGACCGTGGGCATGATAGCGCCTTGAATCTTTAGTTTGCCCTGATTCGTCAGACCTCTGTTCTCAAAAAGTTCATGTAAACCAGCTCATTGTGAGTTTCGCTCGATGCGATGTGAGTTCAGAACCAGTTTTGTGTCATCAAGTCGCTCAAGAAGATTCATTGTAGTGTCGTAAGTTCTACAATGGTGAAAAGAGGGAACAACGAGAACGCAGTGGGTATCATAAAATTTTTATTCTACACTTTTCCTTCTAAGGGTTATAATCCACAAACCCCGCATTCTCCGCATCCCGATCAAGCATATACTCGAATTTCCCCCTATTATCCTTCAAGTATCTCGGAATATCCCCATTATTCTCTACCCGATCATAATTCTCTCCCCACCGCATCCACAAGTCTTTCCCTCTGCGTACCCGATCCGCAATCGTCTTCTTATCCCGAAACTCCTGTTTATTCAACTCCACATGGGAGAAAGATGACATTTTCGTCAACATTTCTTGGATGGTGGAGAAACAGGAACTGCAATGCCAGGCAGCATTCCAGAGATCGGCTTTCTCGTCGAGATTTTTGAGGCGGTTAATGCCGTGTACTCCTTTGCGGAGGGCCGCGGGCAGGATTGTGTCGTTGCCGCGGTAGGTTGTTGCTTGGGGGTGTGCCCATTCCTGCCCACGATGAAGCCACTGAAAGCCGTAGTAGTAGAAGCGGCTTCGAAGAGTGAGACGGCGGGGGAACTCGCAGTTGCGTAGGAGTGTTAATGTCGCTGGTCGGGGTATCTCATCAAGGTCTGAAACGAGTATGACGTCTTCAGTGTTTGGTGCTCGTTCGTCCGTGAGGAATGGCAGGACTTGGGTGAACATGGCGTTCCGTTGATGTCTTTCGTGGTCCCAGCTGACATTGGATGAAGTCGGTGGGTTCTCCAGCAAATGGTATATGATTTGCTTGTCGAATTTCTCGAACCTTGACCAATTTTCCTTCACAGCTAGTGGTTTTGGATGGCCAGTGAACGTCGTAGCGGACTCAAGCACGACAAAGTAGTCGACGTGGTTGTGTAGTTCATTTAGTCGGATCTCAAGCCAGTCCAGTTCACTGTTGACCATGACCAAGTCGTATATTTTCCGCCGAGAGTCTCGTTTCGGGAAGGCCTTCCAGTTGTGTGCGTTGCAATACCTGGAAGCTTTCATCGCCCCCAAAAAGCCATTGGCATCAAATGGACTTGACCCCCCATCGGCTATTGAGTCCTCGAATTCCAAGTCGATACCCCTAACCTCGTGGCTTCTTCCTATCGAGAAAGGAATGTACTGTCTGAAGTAGACTCCGACGATCCAGAAAATGACGAGGCATAGTACCACCCTCCACCAATGCTTTTCGATCCTCGAGGAAACTCTTGTCCAGCAACTTCTTTCCCTGAGCCTTAATTTTGTCATTTCGAAATTGCTCTTCGTCGTGGATATTTTGACACTTGGCAGCGTGCCAAAAGTCCAAAAAATGAGAAATCCATCAGAAAAGGTTCGCTTGGCCTCAAGGCATATATTTACTTTTTGCGCGATATTAGACGTTGGATTAATCTACTGAACCCACTGGGCTAGAGGGGCTAAGCAATGCCATGCGCCTCCTCCTTTCGTACAGGCCCAAAATAATCTGACCTTTTGTGTCTAAGCTCCTCAGATATGTTTAGACCTAATATAGTAAGAAGGAGTAAAATTTCGAAGTTCTATTGGTTAATTCCCCCTGTTGCGGTAGAACATTCAAAAAGTCACATTATTTGGGCCTATGCGAAAGTAAATCCTTCGCGGCGTGGAGCACCGAATCCTTTGGGTAACGTGAGACATTTTTTAGGCTGCAACAAATTTCCGCTGCGCAACCTTTCGCATCGTCTACGTAAATTTGTAAGATTACTCTCGTATGATTGGAACTGCAAGAAATCAATGTTTTGCTGACTGCAGAATTAATGTGGTAATTTGTGGCGTGCGTGACTGTACCGAGAGCGAAGCCCACGCCGGAGTGCTAGGATAGATGTGCCAAAACAAACGAGCGGACAAATGATACGCCATTAAGATTATGTTGTCCGAAACCATTTTTGGACATACAGCGCAGCCTTTTTACCAATGACCAGCAATCCAGTATGTGTTCAAGCCTCGGCACCAGGCAGGCAGGGCAAAAAATAAACTGATTCGTTTGTTCGTGCGTCTTCCACATCGGGCATATGTGGAAATTGGTAAGGGGGTCTCCGCGCCTTCCGGAAGCATATTTTTCTTCATCACCAAATGATGGTTTTCCGCCGTGTGATAACGTGCTCTGACAGCGGGCCGAGTCGCTGTTCACACGTAAAGTTGGCCCGTCGTGGCTGTCTGTCTCGGTCAAATGTGACGCCATGGATCCTTGCCCATCCAGGGACTTTCCCATCTTTGAGGTGTTTTTCTTCAACTTCCATGGCCCACGCTGCACATCTCCCGGAAAGTATACTGTCCCAAACGCCTTCTCGTCGTGGATGGCACAGCATCAAAGAAATCGCTCGCCTTCGAAGACTCAAGTCCCGACATTTGTGACCAACCATATGAAGGGGTATCACAAGATGTGAATCAAATTGAAATTTGGGTGTGCTCGACGTCGCAACATCCAGGACATTCAGAGTATATTCTGCAAGCTCTACTATTTCCGCGAAAACATGTTGATAGTCATCAAATTCCGACTCGTCTTCGATGCAGACTTGAAGTAATGCCAAGTAGGCACTCTTCAAATGCATGCGAAACATTGCGGCGATCATAAGACTTGGATCGTTTTTGGCCTTAAGACGCCTCCATAAAGGTTCGAAAGCGGCTTCCCAACGACGTATGTCCCTCATGATGCTCTCTTGAATGGCGACAACTCCGCTCGATCTTACTCCCCACCACCCATTCACGGGGAACATGATAAGGGGATGCGGAAGCTTTGGGAGTGGCACCTCGAAGGATAAGAAACGCATTGTGCGTCTGATGATGGCGCTTTCATATATCTCTGCATCCTGTACGGAGTTGAAAACTTGTGGCATCTGATCGAGCATCGTTCCTTCCTGCGTCATGATAGTCGCTCGATGCTCAGGTGAACGTTCTTCGGAAGCGAAAGAGATCGCTTGGACATCTAAACGACTGAAGGCCCGAACCAGATCCTCCTCAATGACGGCTGTGGGTTTCGAAGGTGCTTCCGGGAGTAGGTGCCCATCCGCATGCTCTTCGCGCCAACTCTGTATGAGGTTCAATCCTGTCTTGATTTGTTGGACGGCGAGCTCCTTCAGGCCATCCCAAGCCTCAAAGCAAAATATCACCAAGCAAGTCAGCAATATTGTCCGAATATCCTGTTTACTGCCCGAAGCTACTGCGCGCATGTACTTGATAGCAGTCGTGTACTGCTTCAAAGCATTCTGATGGTGCTGAACAGGGTCATCTCTACTCTCGCCAGCGCATACGGAAAACCCCTCGAAACTCTCAGCGGTTTTATCCAGTGCACCCAATGCAACCACCGCATGACGGATTGAAGGTTCCGACACGCATGCTTGGAGCAAGATCTGTCGCAATGTTCCCGAATCGAAGCTAGGCAATATCTCGAAAACTGTTTTCGAGGAGAAAATCTCGAAATAGTGGCGTTCCTCCTCGCTTTGAAACAGAGATTTCGACGGATTGCCCATGAGGGGAGCCAGTAGGTTTATCTTAGGCAACAAGACCGTCCGTTTGGGTATCGCTGGCCGACTCGGCGAGGGGGCTATGTCCGAGTTCTTGGGTAATAGCTGCGGTGGTCTTGATGTCACCCAAATCTTCTCCTTTCCTTTGAGAGTATCCCAGTCACAAGTAATACCGAATTTGACGCATCGCAAGCATGAAGGCTTCTCTTCTCCGCATTTTACGTGGCGGGTCCTATTACATGATTAGACGGTGAGGTGTAAACAGAAGCGTGATACTCACTTGCATGTTCTACATCCTGACTTTGATTTTGGTAATCCTTTCCTCTTGAGCCTGGATTTGTGTGGCACCGGCGAAGTCGAAGTCGTCGACATGCTCAGAGCTCATATTATTGCGCGACATGAAGATATAAATAGGGTTGGCGGTAGAGAACTTCCTCATGTATGCTTACGTATGACCCTGTCAGCCCTATTCCCAGAGTGGGCGACGGCGCCGATGGGGCAACGGGAGGAAGCAGATAACCGCAAACGGGCGGTGATGCTCTAAAAGGAGATTGGAGCGGATTCTCTGGATAAATTCCAAGTACAGTGTTAATTCAGATATCTATTCGGGTCACATCACGAGTTTACTGTGGAGTTTCAAAGTTGCCGGTTAAACAATTATATCCGGATTGCAACCTCATGGCTCAATTGACCAGCCATCCCCACACTTGAATCCCAAAGTCTCAGACGGACTCACTACCACAGTTTCACTCAATCTATAACCATTCCTATCCATATGGGCCGAGATGCGGCCTTCGAGGGAGTGGTTTGGACAAGGACGTATTGGATTTCGACTAAAATCTTGGACTATTTTAGAGCGCCTGGATTCAAACAGCTGAGGACGAAATTCCAATCTCTTCCAATGGCCATTTGATGTAGCAATGCCACCTCCGGTCTAGTCTGCGCACGATAGTAGAAAGCAGCTTCGTTGCGCGACCGTCAAAGTACCAGTGTGCCTCCACTTTCTTCAGTAAAATGCAGTAATGAGCCAGAAGGATCAGAGCACCCGGATGCCAGTTGCTGAGCAATTCCATGAACTCGACAGAGATCAGCATCGGCCAGATACGCAGTGCATCCCAAGTCGTGAGCTTTTCCCCAAGGACACGAGTGCATGAGAACGCCCGCACAAGCTCAATGGCAGTCTCAGAATATAGGCGAGATACCTCCTCTGGCCAAGCGTGTTGGGAACTCTGTGGGGGGATCGCCGAAAGAAGATATTTCTCCAAGGGTGTTGGATCATCTTCCAATACCTCGACTGGAACCTCCCACTGGCTGGCTAGCTCCTTGACCGGACCAGCGTCAATTTGATCCCAAACAGAACAGACCATCAAACAGCCATTTCGAAGAAAATGAAGCCAGGTTGGTAACACATCGGATCCATTTGCTTCAACGAAGAGGAGTCTCTCATCTTGTCTTTCCAGCGCGAAAGAGTAGATGACCAGGAGGTGAGAGAAAACCATGATTGAATGGCAGTTTTCTTCGTCCACATTATCAATCGCTGATCTAAACAGGGGCATTGCGATATCTTGGTGGCTGCTCGCTTTGATAAGATACTCTCGGTGTTCCGCAGGCTTCTTGTAGCCCAGATGCAGGGCCGAGCAAGCTAAGATTGCGTGCATGAGGAACGGATGTCGATAGGCAAGTTGAGGCACAGTGACCTGCCATAGAGCCTCCGACTTTTCATCATGAGCTATGCTGATACTTGTCGACATGATGTAATGGCGTAAGAGAAGAGTATCAGAATCATCGAGGATCTTCTGACGCTGAGGTTCACTGGTACGGTCTTGGGCTTTGACGCTGTACTGTTGGACCCTGTTGACATGGTAATCATAGTTTGTGAAGTACCGTAAGAGGTTGCCTCTAAAGAATGTTTGGAGAGGTGCGGATTGCCAATCGAGGATTCCCTCGCCGGGTCGTCCGTGAACAGAGAGCCAGTGGCTCTTCATTCGCTTCTCCGAGACGCAAAGATGAGCGCAGCTCTCGCTCTCACATTTAAGTCCATCCTGAACAGGTAAAAGAGGAACAGGAAACTGGTGGATTTCGGCCTCAATCACGTCCTCTGGTTCGGCTAAGTCAAGTTTCGAGACATATTGCATGAACGGCCGTCGACGAGCTCGGTGGATGTGATGGATGTCTTTCAGATGTCGTGGGATGGCATGTGGCTGGACAGCATATTGGCAAGTGACACAGACAACTACCTTGTATGCAGGTAGATATCGCAGCAACTCGGATGGCTCTGGGACAACAGGAGGGACAGCTCCAATCTTCGACATTCGTGGCATCTTGGGCTATTGTGATCATCATAGAACATTGGAACAGCACCGTCATTTTGGAGAGAGCTCGTAAGTCAGATGTATCTAATATGTCCTTAACATATCAACTGCCTGGGATGGCATCGTAGCGAGCATGGATCAGAGGAGGTTGAAGTCGCCCTTGGAGGGGGTTTTTGCGCGAACGGCACCGTCGATTTTGAAAGGTCGGGATGATTTAACTCCGATTGGACGGATTGGGCAGTACGAAAGATCCCTGCCCTTATCCGGACCCGCCCAGCCTCGCCCTAAGCCTCCATAACCATCGGTGCCGTTCGATCTAAAAAGCTGCATTTTTCTCCCACCTGGCAATTTCACTTCTTGAGAGGAGACAAGAGAGTGCCAAAAGGTAGCCTTGCGTCTGATCCATGGAAGAAAACCCAGAAGCTGTACCCACGAGGTAGCAATGCCTCCACTCCTAACGCTTTGTGCAACCCCACAAGCCGTTGGCGACGCCATCATAGCTTCTCTCATCATTTCTCTTATCTCCAGAGCAATATATTGCTGTCCGGATCCTTGACCTCTAGGGCCCAATCTCCAATCTGATTGACATGCCAAAGAGTCCGGAGATTCGCACATGCGAATTTAAGGAAGTTCTTAAGTAGTAGAGATCTCTTGGAATTATTCATTCTTCATCCCCTCAGTTGCATTAAAAGATTCTTTTATCCTTCCTCTTGACACCAACACCGGGTCTCTCCATCATGTCTTTTACTCGAACTATCCTCATAACAGGAGGAACTTCAGGCCTGGGCTACCATTGTGCTCTCGAGATCGCCCGGCAACACCCCGAATACCTCGTTGTCGTCGCTTCTCGAACCAATCCTAACTCTGCCGCCGAATCGATCAACAAGAGGCTCGGACAAAAGAATGCCTTATACCTCCCCCTCGACCTTTCGAACCTCGCAAATGTCCGCTCCTTTACCAAAAACTGGGCGACCAAGAGCTTCGCCCTGATCCAAGTGCTTCTTCTGAATGCTGGAATGCAATATACAGAGAATGGCGTTCGCAAGACAGATGACGGGATAGAGACAACCTTCGGCATCAACCACGTCGGGTGAGTCATTCGGGGAGCAAGATAATTCCTTTTCTGGGCTGTTTCATGAGTTCGGGTCCATGAATCGTGTATCAGGAACACAATTGTTCAAACGAAGTAAGTGATTACTGACTCCTGGTTTCTACAGGCACGCTCTCCTATTCTACTTGCTCTTCCCTTACCTCGCAGATGACGCGCGTATCGTCGTCACAACTAGCGGAACGCACGATCCAGCTCAGAAGACCGGTCTACCAGATGCGATATATAACAGTGCGGAAGAGCTCGCTCATCCAACGCTCGAGACAGCGAAGTATGCAGGTCGACAGCGCTACGCGACTAGCAAATTAACTAATGTGATGTGGACGTACGCTCTCCACAGACGACTTCAGAACCTCCCGGGGAAGAAGTTGACAGTGGTGGCCTTCGATCCGGGCTTGATGTGAGTAATTTGTTTTTCGAGGAGTAAAGTATTTCCCATCTTGGAAATATCATGAGCGTCGTCCAACTAGAATGAGCGATTGATAAGCTCGCTCTTCCGGACTGTCTCATGCAGTGGCTCCTAGTTCATGTCTCGGGAGCAGACACTCTGAATGATCCAAATTGAATCAACGGTTGCTGACTACCCCTTCCCCCCCCTCCAGGCCAGGTACAGGTCTAGCACGAGAAGCTGGGCCCTTTCTGAAGTGGGGGTGGAACCACGTGCTGCCTCGAGTCCTTCCTCTGCTGCGTGTCGTTGCGGGTCCTAATATTCACACTGCGCAAAAGTCTGCCAATAATCTGGTCTGGCTCGCTTTGAGTCCTGATGTGGCTGGGATGAGTGGATTGTACTATGAAATGAGAAAGGAGCGTAAGTCGAGCGCGGATAGTTATGATGAAATCAAGCAGGAGGATCTTTGGGAGTGGACTGTGAAGAATACTTCGACAAGCGAGGAAGAGAGGAAGAAGTTTGATATTCTTCATTGACTATTTGGTAAAGCAGGATTGGCGGTATTGTAGTAATTTTTGATTTGACCCTTTTTCAGCTCTGGGTCAACTTTGCTTCGTCTGTCTGCAGAATTAAACCCTAGGGGCTAGGGCAGAGATATTATCCTCCTAAACAATTGAGGGCAACGACTTGTCACTCTTTTCCTCGTAAAATCTCGACAAAAACGGTGACAAACTTCCAAGAGCGATCTATCACGTGTGTTTATCCACGTGATATCCACGTGGTAATATTCTTGGTGCTGCCTGGGTGAGTTTTAACTGGTGGTAATTGGACATCTCCTCGATTCCGATCCTCGCTTGGTTGTAAATGAAAAGTTCTTTTCCAAGTCGTTGCCCCCAATTTCCATTTTCCGATACGCTGACGTCATAACGCCCCTCCTTGGCGAAGATCCAGGGGTTCATCCGTCCACAGAGCTGGTTCTGAAACTTCTCAACTCTGAGACTCTGACGAGGATAACCTATCCAATCAAAGAATTACATTAAAGTAACTGAACGGTGGTGGAGTAAATGCGATTCCTGTCACCAAGAAATGGGAAGAGTACTACCTGTTTGCATGCTTCGGTCCACGCCTAACTGCTGAAATCATGCCACTGTCTCAACGTACGAATAATCAGATTTAGACCTCTCAGGTGCAACTTTCAGGCAAGACCGTGGCTGATGATATGATCGCGCATGGATTGGGACCAAGACAATCATGCAACATGCCTTGCCCCTGTTTGCTCCCACACTCGTGACTGGCCACAACTTGGAACAGGTTCTCAGCTCCAACAATATAAGACTGGCCTCAACCCCATCTTCTCCATCTATATCAACATCGAGATTGAGCTTTTGATTTCTCAAGCCAACTGAAAGACCACATTGAACCACTGTCAACTCATCATGGCTACCGCTGAGACCGTCGAGATGGGACCGCCCCATACTCCAAAGTACGCCTCATATGATCTGTTTGTTTGGAAACATGCTACTAACACCACGAAGGGAGGAGTCAATCAAGGCATTCAACGAGATCGAAGTCGACCTGAAGAAGACGCTTCAACACCTCCGCCATGAGACGAACAGTAAGCTCAAGCCTGTCACCATCCCCTACCCTGCTGACATCTCAAAGAGCACGAACCGGCCTACTTCGCAGCAGTGCGCAACCTTTCCGATCACCAACTCACCAACTTCTCTTGTTAGTCTCTCATAAAATTTGTTTCCTAACTCAGGAGTATGAATTTGGAAATCGCTGACACAAGGAGCAGCTGATGACCTGAAGGAAGTCAGGATCGCCACTTCTGCGTACGGCAAGCACCTCTTCGGCAAGGTGCTCATTCCGGACTCTGACCCTTCTCATATGTATCCTGAGAAGTACATTCTCCAATTTTAACTTCCTTCCTTCTTTTTGATTGTGGGTTTGGATTGGAGTTGAGGTGCTAATTGTTGCAGAGGATCCGATGCATACTTCATGTTCAGAGCTTTCATCCCCGGAGGAGCTGAGACTGCGAGGTTACATTGCATCCACATGGCTGAGACCGAGGATGCGGATGGGGAGAAGAAGTTCCAGGCTATTTTCTTTCAGAATGATCCTCTTGAATGGTTCGAGGTTTGATGGGCGCGGGGTAAGGCTTTCTTCGGGGATATAAGGTCTAGTTTGGATTTGTATAGGGTTATCTTCAGTCATCTTCGGAAATTTGAAACATCTTACAGCAAGCCGAGGATTATGGGAATTGGCATCAATAAGTTACCATGAAATGGGTCACTACTGAACAGCTCGACGACAGGGTATTCCATACTGAGTTGATTGGCCACATGACCCAAAAAATAACACCACCAGAAGCCACGACCCAATACTTTTTCTCTATTTTCCTCCACTTAGAAATCCTCATCGTCATCATTATCCAACATCTCTGCATAATCCTCTACAGACGCGAAGGTAGGAAGACTCTTAAGCTTCCTTCTCTTCTGTCTGCTAGTCTCCTCATCCTTGGCTTCTGGTTGCGCTGTCTCCAATTCCTTCTCAAACAATTTATCAAGCTCGGATCCGACGTCGTCTTCGCTACCAACGCCCTCGTCCTCGCTAAATCCGCTCAAGACTACCCCTCCATCGGAATCGGAACCTGCGGCTTCATCCTCATCTTCTTCAGCGTCAAACCCAGCATCGGAAGCAGCATCAGAAGCATCAGAATCCTCAAGATCCAACATCTCCAAATCCGAATAATCATCATTAGGACCCTCAACCTCTGGTCTAGAATCCACAAGGGCCTGCCAGATCTCATCCTCATTCTCGTCTTCCTCATCGTCCGAGTCTTCTGCGGTCTTCGCAGCTTTCTCTTTCTTTTGGTTGAAAGCTTGTTTTTCTTTGCCGATTTGATTGAAGTATTTGTGAAAGAAGACCTCATCCACAGCTACGTCCTCGGCCTTCTTGCGCCAGAATGCTTCGGAATTGACAGGTTGTTGGCCGCCTTGTGTGGATCGGCTGGAGAGAAGTATGCCTTTGCTGTCCCCGCCAGAGAGAGGTTGCATGATGGAACTTCCCTTGGGTCCACCAGCTGAGGCTTTTGCGTTGCGGTATACGAAGCGGTCTAGGAAATGGGTAAGGGTGTGAGAGGTTAGGTCGGGTTTTGGAGGCATTTTTTCGTCATTTAGGAGACGGGAGGCGAACATGGATACTGAGGGATGAAAATGGACGAGAAAGGGGATCTGCAAAAGACGTTAGCCGGCGCTTCCTTCGAGACCTTCGGCTTTGTGAACTTACGGATTCCCATAAACAAGTCTTATCAGCATTGCTATGTTCAGGATCTCGCTTTCTGCCATCATACAAGTCAGAGAGAGGCTTGGATTTTGTGGTGTTGTTGCCGTGGGGTTGGGTAGTTGGATCTCCATCTTCTGGCACATCCCGGAAGACCTCTTCATCATCTTCGTCATTCTCTTCAGGATCATTGAACAATGCCTTCAATCCTGGGAATGTGCCTTCGAGCTCTCTCACGAGATAGATCACTCCGCAGATAAAGGGCGGCTCATGTAGTGTGACGATCTGTAACAAGCGTTTCACAAACGCTTTCACACGCTTGATGTTGACGTCTGATCGTAGCGCTCTGAATAGAAGATTCAGGTAAAGGGTATGCTTCGACGATCTCACCAGACGCGGGTCGAGAAGGGACTCGTATAAGGTTCTATAAAACCGGTCAACTTCGAGATGCTTTGTTGTTGCCAGTTGCTCTATCAGCATCAGTGCTTGAATGCTGGTGTTGAAGTTTGAAGAATGAGTGATCCTGAACAGAGTATCCATGTGCCTCTCGAGACTGTTTTCATTTTATTAGTTCGGTTCAACAAAAGTTCGCTGGACGTGACTTACCTTTGGTCGTCATTCTTCGAAAAGGGAAATGCTCGATTGACACCAGTCAAAACAGCTGAAATCATCTTCTCTGTAGTCTCCTCGCTAGCTAGTTTTGCTTCTTCCTCTTTAGTCGCCTTAGCTTTGGCCTTCTTCCCCATCGGAGCCCCTCCGCCTTGTATTTGACCTTTTCGGTTGACTACTGGTCCATTCAAAACTTTCTGAGTGTCTGGCTTCTTCAAAAGCGATACAAATAGATCGAAATAAATGTCCAAAAGTTTCTTCGCTACATCTTCCTCTCTACCGCTCAGAATGGTCTGATTCAAAGTATTTATGGCATAATACTTCGCATGCGAACTTTGACCTGGGCGTAGAAGGAGCTCACTCTCAATCGAGCGGATGACGATAGGCTTCATCAACGGATGTGAGGTCTGCAACTGTAGAAGTAGGTAGGAAGTGCGGGACGAAATCTTCTTATCTGGATCTCCCAATTTGTTGACCAAGAGACGAAGCAAATTGGACTCCTGTTCCGGCTTCTCCTTCAAGAGTTCGTAGACGTACGTGACGGCACTCGATCGAGCGTACACAACTTCGTCATTGCACCAGCCCTCAAGGACCTTCAGCATGTCGAAATATGACTCCTTCAGCCAGTCTTCGTAAGCCCATGATACGAGGTGAGCTTTGGTGATATGTCCAGGTAGCTTCTGTCCCGATTTCCAATTCGAGATTGGGTGTTCTTCTAGAGTTCCTAGCAGTCCAGGCTGCGCTGCAAATGTTCGTAGACGTCGATCGGCGGGTAACACAACACCGACACCAAGCAGATCTTTCAATGCGCCCAAAGCAGTCACAGCTTGGCCTCTACTCCTCTTCTTAGCCAACGTCAAGAGACCCTCGAAGGATTTCGTGGTATGCAGAGGCGATTCTTGAATGGCCAAGGTAAGGGCTGAAACTTTATCGGAGAGAGTACCGGAAGACATGATGGTGGAAAGAAATCGGTGTGAGGAAGAAGAAGAAAGGTGCTTGGAATTATAGAGATTACTGTCCTCGTTAAGAAGGGATATAGCATAGTCTCTCAGGTTTGAAATAACTTCACGGAAAGGTCCAGATTCGTTCAATACTGGTTTCGGAAGGTCTGGGAGGGTTGTTGCGTGCCAATCGGGACGGGCTTCAAAAATCTAATGGGAGTCAGTCAGACCAGTTGCTCATCGTGGAGGAGTACTGACTAGACGGTTTGGACCTTTTGATGAGGCATCCGAGTTTTTGGCCTCTGGCAGAGCGGGCGCTGGTTTCTTGGGTGCTTCTTCAACCTCCTCTGTCCCATCAGATTCGTCAGAGTCTAAGTCTGAATTTTCTTCCCACTCTTCGCCGTCTTCCTCCTGTTGTGTTTCGGGTTCGCTTGCGTCTCCGACAGCTACTCCCTCTATACCAAGGCCAGCGACAAATTTCGCAAGATCTTTCTTGAAAGATTTGTCTTGAGCTGGTGCATTGTTCCCTTCTACATTTTCATCATCGGATGCAGCTCCTGCCACCAGGTCCAGGTCCTCCTCCGTCCCTCCCAACGCCAGTATTTCTTTCAAGAGAACATCTCTATCGTCCTTTGCACCTCCGTTCTTATTTTTTGTCTCGCGGCCACCGCTCTCCGTCTTTCCTTTCCCAGCTGTCTTGACGTTGCCTTGGGCGTCTCGTTTTGTCCCTCTATTGTTCTCTGGTTTTGTCGCCTTCGTTTTGGAATCGGAATGGAGCCGCTCATTGCTTAGCTTCCCTTTCTTGCGATTTCCACTGCCAATATCTGCCAATTGTTGAGGAGCCTTGCTCTTCCCAAAACCTTTCTCGATTCTTTCCGTCAATGCAGACAGGGCCTTCTCATCGAATGAGGGAAGCACACCAGCGTCCGCCTTCGTCGCTGGTCGCGGTCCCTTCGCAGGTGGTTTCCTATGCTTTCCCATATTGGCGGAATCTGTAAGTGGCACGTCGAATGACACAGCGTGCCTAACAAATAATTGACAGAGGATCCAGGAAGTTGAAAATAAATTTTCAGAGTACGATAAGGAAGTCTTATCGTACCTTTTGGGTTTAGCGGCATATTGGCGATCCCCTTTTGATTTCTTTCCACGAATTCTATCGTCTACCAACAAACATCATTTACTATGCTGAGTTCTTAAAGAGGATGACGCTGAAGCTACAAGCTTGAAGGTTTTGCGTTGGCACTTGTGTATTCAAAACCTACTGTTCTTTCGAAATGAAAGGCCGAATACATCGGTCCCTTCTCATCCCCACACAAGCCAAGGGAACCCGTGCAGCAACGTTGCTGCTATCAGACCTCCCGTCATGGCAATTGAGACGCCAAGACCTTTCTTATCTTCGATTCTTTTCAGAAGCACGAAATGTTACAGTAGGTACATGGAGCCCTTGCAAGCTCGAAGAGTCCGTCATGTGGACTCACTCCTGGGACGACATGCTGATGTGTCAACCTCTGTAGGGTGACAAACGGTCCCGTTTATCGCGACTATGGGTACCCACTGGAGGAATAACACCGCCGTCTGAAGAAGGTTGGTGCAGTTTATGGCTGATGGTTATATCTATTCTACGCTAATGTCTTGCTAGACTCGCACTCCAAGCTTATCCGCGCTGGGTTCCTTCGCCAGGTTCGTTTCTCACCCTTCAGTGGAAGATGAGCTAGCTGAAAATTGTCTTCTTAGGCTCACTCTGGAATTTTCCATATGCTACCACTTGGCCGCCGTGTACATGATAAACTAGAAGCTCTTATAGACAAGTATATGTCACATCTATGTGAGTTCAGTCCAAATCTTCGGACTGTCCTCAAAACTAACTCGCCCAGCGGCTTCCAAGCTTGCCCTGTCATCGATCTCATCTCAGGAGCTTTGGACCCGGAGTCGTCGGCTGGAGAACAGTTCTGAGGTACGATTGCTACAATTAATCACGAACTATGGTAGTCTGATCGCATGCTAGCTCTTTCGATTCAAAGATAGAAAAGATGTTGGGTATCTTTTAGCACCTACTCATGAAGAGGAGATCACTTCTTTGGTTGGTAGCACAGTGAAGTCATACAAAGAACTTCCAGTCCGTTTATACCAGATTTGTGAGTTTCGCAGAATTCTTTTTCTGAAGGTTTACTCAACACCTGCTTTCTAGCCCGCAAGTATCGTGACGAGTTGAGACCAAGGCATGGCCTCCTGCGATCCAGAGAATTCGTCATGAAAGATCTATACACCTTTGATTACAACACCTCTCGAGCTCTGGCAACCTATAACGAGGTACGAATAGTCTATGCCGCACTATTTGATGAATTGAAACTGCCATACTTGATGGCACAAGCCGATTCTGGGGATATGGGAGGAAATCTGAGCCATGAGTTTCATTTTCCTACGACACAAGGAGAGGATTATATCATCAGCTGCATGAATGAATGCGGTTATGTGACCAACGAAGAGCTTGCGGAGAGCCCAATTGATGATGTACTAGGATCTGGCAATGGCCTCGAAGTCTGGCGGGGAATATCGCGAGACCGGCTGACGCTGATCAATGTTTGGTACCCATCTTCAACTCCAGGAAGGGAGTCTCAAGCTTTGCCGGAGGTCAACATGCATGCTGTCAAGGCCATCATCCCTGAACTTGACGCCTCGGTTGAGAATCCTTCGTCACTTTGGGTAGATTCTCCCTACTCACGACGGGTGGTGAATCTTGTCGACGGTCGTCTACCTGAATCAGTCTGTATGAAGATAGAATCTAATGGTTCTGAAATACCGTACTGGCCGGATGCAGAACAATCAACAAATATCACAATGGAGACCATCTCCCAAAGCTTGTCGACCAAACAGCCTCTGAATTTGCTGCGGATCCGAGACGGAGATCCCTGCCCTGAATGTGGCACTGGTCCTTTGACCGTCCAGAAAGCTATTGAACTCGGTCACACTTTTCATCTAGGCACACGGTACAGTGATCCGCTGAAGGCTACGGTCGCTGTGCCAGGGGAATTACTAGAAGAGGGGAGTTCAACCCCTGAAAATATTGCCCCACCCTTCTCCACCTCAAGTCAAGAAGTCCCGATGCAGATGGGATGCCATGGCATCGGAGTTTCTCGAATCATTGGCGCGGTCGCAGATACTCTTGCAGATGACAAAGGACTGAACTGGCCGCGTGCCATAGCACCGTATGAGATTGTCGTTGTCCCTGGCAACGGCAAGGATCTTAAGGAAGCTGCCGTGAAGGTCTACGATATGTTATCTCCTCCATATGGGTCTCAACCTCAGCGAGACGCTATCCTGGATGATCGAGCCGAGTCATTGCCCTGGAAAATGCGCGATGCGGACTTAGTTGGCTACCCGGTTATCGTTGTGGTAGGGAGGAAGTGGAAGGAGGGAAAAGTGTGCGAGGTTCAGTGCCGGAGGTTGAACATCCGGGAAGAGATCCCTTCACAGCTGGTCCCGGATTACATTGACCAATTGCTAGATCAATTGTAGATCATCTATGTAAGAATACCACTCATTGTACAATACGAATAACAAACGCCGTTAGTAAAGGTAATTTTAGAGCGAGAAATCGATAAAAGCTCATTGTACAGCGATATTGAAAGCTTTCGATGCAACATGAAAATTACAAACAGTTTCCAACTCTCTCCAAGTAGCGACTCAACCGAGATGACATCACGATAGGCAGGAGTGTTTTGTTTACATCTGTATCGCCGCCCCTTTCGCGCTGGTAAGCGGGCCTCCCTCAAAACAAACAATTTAACACCAAAAAAAGTGAAGACCCAAATATTCACTCAACAAAACAAAACTCGGGGAATCGTACTAGCAAGTTCCTTGCAAAACCCTCAGAACTGGAGATTTTTGGAGATGCGACAACCCACACCCCGAAGGGCGGAATTATGTCAGGGAAAGCAGACGGGTACCCGGAGTACAATCTCTCCTACTTGTGTTCGATTCCGAGTCACGAATAGAGTGAGTAACAACTCCGTTGCATTCGTTTGAACGACTGCGAAAATCTGAATTTGCTTATTTGAATTGATACATACGTTAATGGTTATGCCGAGAACTCGGTGTATTGAAGCGGAATCGGAAAACGACAATGTGGTGCGGCCGCGAGGGGATGATGATAGGTTCAAGCTTCACTTCACTTCGGTGTGGCCAGAGCTCTATTAGAAGGCAAGGCCGCTGTGTGGAATTCTCATATCTATGTTGTTGACTTTGACATCTCCGAGCACTTAACCCTTCTGGGCGATTGAGAGCTTCGAACTTTCCATTCGCGACCAGATTACTCTTTGAAGTTCGGAATCATCGTCCGTAATTGAAGTATAGGTCATCAATCGCACATGGAGAACGAACTTAATGTTGGTTTAAGCACAAAAGACGAAAATGCTAACAGCAGGGCAAAAGTAAATGTCGAGGTAAATTGACGGGGTGTCACTTCATTCATATGCCAGCATCAGCATGAATATCATAGCTACGTACTGTGATGTCCACTTAGAAAGCTTCAAGTTTGACAGCTAACTTATTGGGATCTGCCACCAGGCGTCGCGAAATTCAAAACTCGGCTGCATTTCATCTCCTTCCCAAGTCCTTGTCTCATTGCTTCCATCTATCATTCGACAGTCTTTTCAGCCGGCAGGATGAAAAGTATCATGCGAGCCGTCTCAGTCTCGCTGGGGTTCCGCCATCCATGCTTCGTCGCTCGATGAATGAGGACCTCTCCCGTCTTAATCAGCCGCTTCTCGCCGCTATCCAGCACAAGCTCAACTGCAAACATCACTGCGTCAGCATCCTCATTCCCCAATACTTCCCCTCATCTCAACGAACGGACATACCACTTCTAGCAATCATAACCCCAACATCAAGGCTGGCCGTGCTATGAATCGTTGACACCGTCTCAGTGTTTCCTGCTCTCCATTCAGCAACAATCAGGTTGGTACCACTTGATGGAATGACAGGAATCGTGCTTTTCTTGTTGTGCTATGTGATGTCTGCATCGTTGGCGAAGTTGACCAGACTGGAGCTGGTGATGCTATAGAGGATGCCGATGTTTGGGGAGAGGGATTTGAAGTTTGGTGCAGGGCAGAAGTCTGCCAGCCCAGTGCTGGCGTCTGTGGTCGTGGTGTGGATGATTGGAGAAGTCATGGCAGTAAGGGTATACGGGCCTCAATTTCTCAAGAATGAAAGTCAGGAGATGATGGTTGCGATTCGATGAAGATGGCCACCACAATCTCCAAATATAAAACCCAGATTTACATATTGCTAGGAGGTAGTTAAGAAGTTAAATCCGTTAAGTCCACTGCCATTTCAAAGCAGTTCGATATTTGAGCAGGGGGAGATACCGCAGAGTAGATAAGACGCTGCAGTCTCGAGGCTTTAAGATGTTTTCTTTTCTGAGGAAGTGCGATTGTATGTTTAAGACGAAACAGGGAACAGGTTTTTTAGATTTTGGGAATCTTCACGCGAAGAGAGGGGTTGGGGGGGGGGGGGGGGGGGGGGGGGGGGGGGGGG
>NXFV01001716.1:0-60695 GCA_002803225.1 Gamarada debralockiae
AGAGCTTGGGGCGAAAGAGAAGAAACAAGGGGGGTTTGCTGCACACGTGACCAATTTTGGTGGTGCGTTGACGGTGGGTGTACCGTTATCTTCGGTTGCTGCCAAGCCCGCAGGATTTCTCCTTCCCCACATTTGGCCTACACTATCTCATCCTACTTGCTTCAGCAATAAAATTGGTCTCCTTCTTACGGGCAGAAACCGTCCGGAACCTCATTAACACTACCGGTACTTGTTTACCTTCCCCATCGGGTCATTTCAAAAGTTGCAATTGGCTATTCCGAATCTTCCTAGGTAGTATCTGGTTGGAGGCGAATCCTCTGTCAACTACATCAAGTCTATTTCCTGCAAAAGTTCAAAACAGGCAATCTAATACGTTATCCTGCACCTTAGCTTAAGGATTCCCATTGGACATCTTTACGACCGTCGGTGGTCAAAATAAACTTTTGAGATCTTGCCGTTGTTACCGACCAGTTCTTAAGGAGGGGGTCAGGTAGTTGCGGTGGCTTCTTGCTATGGCCACACTTTTGCAAATAACACTTCAAAGGCTTTCAGACAGAGTTAAAAATCTCTTAATGCCATTGCTTCCCCGCCTCGAATTATTACCTCATCCATTTGGTTGTTCTTTCCCCTCTCTCAAACTCCGCCTCAAGAGCATGCAACAAATAGTCTGCGGTCAGCAAGCTAGAATGAGGACGTAACGAAAATCAGAAAAGAACAATGTACCGTATGCCAGCGTTACAAACGGAAACGCCTTGCCGCTGCGCCGAACCGTGCCACATACTATATCTTGCAGTTGCATAGAAGAGCTGGGGAGCTTACGACGAGGCACAGTACAAGACAGGGCTCATATTGCACGTGCCTATTGCAATTACGTTTGTTGATCGCTTGGGAATATACAACGAAGATATAAGCTAGCTGAGAGGGGGAGGTACAGCACATGAGAAGGTTATTTGACCATATTTAGGTACCTCACAATCAAGGCTACAGAATGAAGATCGCAGAAACTTCTCTTCAACGGAGGCAGTCCCTCCAGCCCTATAGTATTGGGGACATTTTGCATCTATGAGGTCATGACCTAGCGGTTGGCAGTTCCCAGTGTCTGCCTCTCGAACAGCTTCAAAGTATATAAAGATTCTAGCTTTTCCCGTCTAAAAAAGCCTGCGTACTCTCAAATACATCTATTTGGAGAAAACCTCCATTAAACCAATCTTTCAATAAATTCGACCTTTCAGTCATCAACTCCAATCTCAGCCTTTGAAAATGAAGCTCATCCAAAGGGTCTCCATCCTCGCGGCGCTTGCTAGTATGTATTTCCCGCAGTAATCTATCTCTAACTCCTT
Organism: Gamarada debralockiae; assembly: GCA_002803225.1. Taxonomy (NCBI): domain Eukaryota; kingdom Fungi; phylum Ascomycota; class Leotiomycetes; order Helotiales; family Hyphodiscaceae; genus Gamarada; species Gamarada debralockiae. The sequence goes on from NXFV01001716.1 coordinate 1,341, forward strand.
CCAAATATCATGACTTCGACTCGACGCTTCTACGTAAGGCAGAAGTCTTGCGAGTATCCAAGTCTTGCAACCGCCGCTCGACTCTCTTCTTCCTCCCATATTGAGCCGAAAGACAAATGCTGACTCGGAGGTTTTCACAGTTGCCAACTTTGCCGTCGCGGCCCTACCGCTGAAGCCGCTCCCGCCCTGGTTGCAATGTGTGATGAGAACTGCTACGAGGTCACATATGGAGCGTGTGTGAGCGGATGTGCTTGTGGCCTCATCTGCTCGTCAGATAACTGCATCGAAGGATACATCGACGAGGCTAGTAAGTTTAATCTAATCGAAGCCTACGCGGCTTGGAAGATGAAGAACAATTTCTAACTTGCGCAGATAATGAATGCGGCTGCTAGATGGATGGCTAGACGCCTAGAAGCCTTGTGGTTAGAGAGGACTTGCGTATTCTTGGTTCATTTTGGGCGAGGTTGAGAGCTTTTTTGTCAAAGTGTTGCCTTAGCTCAATCATGGTTCTGTAAAATTAGCCAGAACTGTCATTATCTAAATGAACTGTGATTAGAAGAAATTACAAAAGTTTCACAGCGTACTCTGGTAAACCCACCAATGATCTTCCATTTCCTGAAAACCTCCACTTCTTGTCACGTCCTCACCGAAGAAGGGGGCTCGTCCGAATTGGGAAGGAGTTATCACGTGAATGTTTCGGACAAATGTTTCACCGGGTGTCAGATTGCTGTACCTCGGTCATCCAGCCCGAGAGCGGTCCGATCAAAATTGGAAACCTTTTTTGCGTTCACTCTGACTCGACCCTGTCATGCACCGGATCCACTCCCTCTTCTCTCTTAGACCATCAACGGCATTGGGATAACAAGACTCTCCGATGGCCTCTGCATCCGGACTTCTGCGGCCTAGTGCCGGCTTCCCAAGCCTTGTCAGAGGCCAATTCGTTCTTTCAAGAGCACGTCAACAAACTTCTCCTTTCCTTCTACGTTCACAGAGATTCAGCACCAGAGCGCCTTTCCGTTCTGCGCAAGGTTCGCCGCAGACCGCTAAGTCTTATTTCAGCTGCTGACCATCTATTAGATACAGTCCCGCTGACGAGTCCTCCAAAACGGTCATTTATGAGACGCGCATTTGGAGTCCTTACAATCGCTGTTGTCTTCACAACTGCAGGCTTCGCAATGGCAGCAGGTCCAGCTTTTAAAGCCGCAAATGGCTTTATCAATCCTCCCTCAGACGAAGAGACCCTCTCGATGTTCACCCCCGACGACGACATATCCCGAGAAATCGAAGACTTTATCAAGAGTCACCCTGTTGCAGTTGAGATGCGCTCAAAGCCCGAATACTCCGAGTCGAGACCACATTTGAAAATTCCAGAGGCTCAAAGGGCACACAATCTTACAGGAGGGACTCTGATGGGCCCAGGAAAGGTGGTGGTGCCTCCTTTTACATGGAGTGAGAAGGGTGGCAAGTCTCTTGTTTCGATCTCATATTTGGGTACCGATCTGTGCGGCCATCCTGGAATTGTCCATGGTGGTCTACTTGCTACTATGTTGGATGAAGGTCTGGCAAGATGCTGTTTTGCGGCGCTTCCCAACAAAATCGGAATGACTGCCAATCTCAACATCAATTATCGAGCGCCTGCTCCAGCAGGTGCCTTTGTTGTGTTGCGGGCAGTGACTACGAAGGTTGAGGGACGCAAGGCCTGGGTGGAGGGTCGTATTGAGACTCTCGTCGGTGAGGGAGAGAAACCTCTTGTCTTGGCAGAGGCATCGGCTCTTTTCATAGAGCCCAGGCAAGCAGCTGTAAGTTCAAGCCGTACCCCATATGTAACGGAATATTAACGCCTGAGTAGACGATGGCAAGAGTGTATCCAGTGCAATGAGCGATCTTGCCAGGATGCTTGAGGAGAGAATGCAGTGGCAGAGGAGCAAATTAGATGACGGGGAGTTATGAGTTCCAATTATAGACAGGCATTGCTTTGGAGTTTTAGAGGCATGATTCACAGTCAGTAATTAGGCATGTGTAGAAAGAATCAAAGAATAGATGAAACAACCCATCACTGAATCGTCACACGCGGCTATGGGTCTCTAGCGTCCTCGGCCCCTGAGTCTGACGCGATTGCGCGATTGCCGGATTTTGCCTCGCAAATTTCTGTGGTCACTATTCCTGGGTCAGATTCGCAATCCTCTTCAATCCGCAGCAAGACCTCTAACTTAAATTCCCAGAGGTCTACAGAACTCGTTCCGTTCCTTCACTGTCCAAAAAATTTCACAAACACACAATCTCCAGCCCAAAGAGCATAAAAAGGTTACAATGGCAACGTAAGAATTACCCCGCTAACCCCGCGTCGCCAAAAACTTGACAATGAAGTAGCAACATCACCTGGCACCCTTCCCTCTCGCGCCACGAGCGCAATGAGCTACGAAAGCAACGCGGCTTCACAATCTGGTTCACAGGCCTCTCTGCGTCTGGAAAATCCACTATCGCGACTGCGCTCGAGCAACATCTGCTACACTTGGGTCTTGCGGCGTACCGTTTGGATGGTGACAATGTGCGGTTTGGATTGAATAAAGATTTGGGATTCTCGGAGAAGGACAGGAATGAGAATATTAGAAGAATAGCTGAGGTGTGTATTTTTCTCTTGCGGGAGCAGATTGGGGACGTGGATGGGAAGCAGGATGTTTGCTAATGAGATTTTATGGATAGGTTGCGAAGCTATTTGCAGACTCCTCCACCATCGCCCTCACCTCCTTCATCTCACCGTACATCGCCGACCGCAAGATCGCGCGCGATCTTCACACAGCCGCCAGCCAAGGCGGAGATGATGCAATCCCATTCATTGAGGTATTTGTCGACATCCCAGTTGAGGAAGCAGAGAAGCGTGATCCGAAGGGATTGTACAAGAAAGCTCGGGCAGGAGAGATTCCAAACTTCACGGGTATTTCGGCGCCGTATGAGGCACCTGAGAATGCGGAGGTTCATGTTAGGACCGATAAGTTGAGCGTGGAGGAATGTGTTACGAAGATCGTGGAATATTTGCAGAGCAAGAGCTTGCTTCCTGTTGCAAAATAGAGTGGTGGGATGGACACCTCAATAGACAAAATGCATACGTAGGCGTTCAATCGGAGCAGGCTCGTCGGCCGTAAAGCTGGATTGAGCTATGATATAGAATTTCTCATACAAGGATTGATCGCAATGCTTCATCCCATGCGCCTACAAAACCACTGCCGGTATCCTTTGCCCTTGCTGCAATTTCTATATAATCTCGAACTCGTAATAGACGTAGGCCGTATACTCGTTTCCTTCACCACCATGTGCTCCAACACCTGCTGCTGCCATCTCTGACGACAATGCAGAATCATCCTTCGTGACCTTTCCTTTCTTGTCTCGTCCGAACGCGTTTCCGCCAAGATATGAGTACGTCGAGTCGAGAGATGCCTTCACCTTCTTCCCCAGCTTTTCTGATGTCTGAAGACCGTTAGATTTCTTACATGCAGGAAGAGATTGAGAATTACTTTGATAAGTCCACAGACATAGTCCAACGGCAGCCCATACCGTAAAACGGTCTCCACAAATACTCGTAGAGTAAGAACGTGAACCCAGATCATGACACTCTCACTCCATCCTGTACGTCCCAGCCTTAAAGCTTCACCCCAGATCTTTCTTTCATCCTTGCTAACCTTCTCGACCTCCTTGCGCTCCGCCTCTATTCCTCCCTCAACATACTTATAATCGCGCGGCGTCCATCTCATCTCTCTGCACTTATGTTGGAACTCTGCACTGTACTTCTTGAACGTTGCGACGGCGAACAGAGTAAATTCATCATCGTGTGTAACTTCGACGGAAGATCGTGGGACCACCATTGGTGATATCGTCTCATAGCTCTTGAGGAAATCTTTCTTGAGGTTGGTGGGAACGACAACAAGGTGGGTTTCGAGATATTCGGAATCTTGGATTAACAACTTAGGGTCAACAACAGGTGTGAGGGACTTGGTGGAGAGATTTCCTCTGTTCTAATTGTCAGCGCAAACTCGGTTTACTCCGCCACTGCTTCCTGGAACTCACGTCTGTTTCCGCTGCAAGGCTGTAAGATTCGTCTTGACCTGATTGTACTGTGTGATTTTGCCCTTGACATCATTATCGATGCTGACGAGTTCCTGGCCACCTAGCATTAGCTATAGCCACATCGAGAGTATAGACCTCCACTGACTTTCTGCAATGAATCGATAAGCTCTGCTAATGGCTTATCAGCTCGGTATTTGACTTTGTTCCAGGCAAAAGTTCGAAGGTACTGATCAGCAGGCTCTGCAAAAAGCGTTAGAAATGTCCACGAAGGCATAAAAAGCTATGACAAGCTCCAATTGAACCTACTATCATTGACAGTTTTCTGCTGCGCAATCTTCCCTTCGTCACCTTCCAACAGACTGCGTAAAGAATCTCCAACTTTGGCTACCACAGCTTCGCAAGAACCTTCCAGCTTCGCGAGGTCATCTGCCTGCTGGACTAGAGCATCGAGAGTTCCGATCTTGAATTCTGGTATCTTGAAAGGCTGGACAGTGCCATTGTCCGAGACGTTGGATCGCAGAGCATTGAGAGCTTCTTCCTTATCGTTGGTAGGAGAGATCGAGGTAGGTAGGGATACCAGCATGTACTTGGTAGGATCTGGCATGTTTGCGGCTGTGTTTATGTAGCTTGGGCAGAGAGTCGAGGCAAGTCGAAGTAATTCGGAAGGTCCCGCTCGATAGAGAGCTTGAAGCTTGAAGCTCGATTGGCACGTGCACAATAGATAACCAGGGTCTTTTTAACGTCACTTCATCCATGCTTCACTTGATATAAATCGTTCTACTCATTTCAGCGACTAAGGATGGATATTTTGATACCTACGGGCTTCCTTCATAACCGGTAGTTCAATCACTCAAGCTGAGTGAAGGATCAGCTTGTTGGGCTACTCGCAGCTGTGTCTTGATTCCCTTTCCCTGAACTTCGTCCATTCCCCGTCGATATAAATCGTTCTACCTTCCTCAGTGGTTGAAGAATTTTATCCATCTTTCCCCTCTCCAACCATCAATCCCACCATCGATCACAATATTAGATATCAATGGCTCTATCTCTTTCAGTGATCAGAATCATCGGCTTGGGATAGGTAACGGCATCCCTGACCACCTCTCTTTAAATTATTGAATTGGAGCCAACGAGGAGGAGCCCAGTATATAGGAGAGCATCTGTCCAACTTTCAGGTCATTGAAATGGACTGAAGAATTGATAGCTTCTATTCAATCAAGCGGTAAATTGTTCCACCGTTTCGATGGTCCAAAAACGAGCAAGCCGATCTCCTTGAGTTCAATTATTGATCCAAACCGGGAAATTGGGATCGTGTTTGTCAAATTAGACGCCCTGAAAACTGCAATCACTGAAATGAGTTGAATGGTTCTTGAAATATCATATGTCTATTGATGCAGTATATCGAGTGCATAGACACACGCACCTGGAGATTCTCAAACCTGTCCTGAATCCTTGATCGCCTTGCAGAGTCCAAATATTGGACACTTTTGAGAATTATATTCTTTTTGTTGGGTTCTTTGAGATTTTCCATTATGTTTGTCTTCAGAAGTCCTGAGATGGACCAGACAGTCTTCCAACGTCGTCCCAATTGGGTGAAGAGAAGGGTTCAGGCTGGTGGTAGTTACCTTGGACCTTCTTCGGAGCTATTAGATATGGATTCTGCATTGTTATATATCCAAAGGCTGCCTATATTCTTGGACTGTTGCTGTAAAAGGTCGTTGATAAGAGTATGAGGGTTGTGGCTTCTCATTCAGTACTTGTGACCCGATAAGGCAATTGTTCAGCACCCCGTCGAAGACTTCAAGGGATTATTGGCAGCTGAGAATGATTGAATCTAGGATTGAGCTCTCTGCTATACGCAGTAAGAGAACAAGAAAGAGCTTAGTAATCTCTGCTCGTGCCTCTCTTTTGAGAGGAGTCATTGAACCTCTCTTAGTGCGCGAGATTCTACTTCGCCGATGACATGCCGATCAAAGCGGCATCATTCTGTTACTGCTTGGATAAAATATTATTCACTTGCTTTCATGCCACAATTGTGTTATTTGTTCAAGGAATATTGCCTTGAAGTCGATATGTCTCCTTTCTCCCCCTTTGAAAGTCTGCGGTTCTCGCTACTCCAGTTATTGCCTTCCCCGCTTCTTTTACCTCATAACGCATACCAGCATTCTCAAATAGTGAAGGCATTTTGTAATTGTTAGCCTTTGCAATCCAGTGTGTGTTGATAAACTAGGGTGAAGCTCCTTGGTGGTGCGGTGCTGTGCAGCCACCTCCTCAATCATGCTGAGAGATTGAAATTAACCAAGTGTTATCTTTATGAGATACGCACACTAAGGCGAAGTATCTGGAGCTTCTTAGGATGATTCACAGAGCTCAGGGTGAGCTGGTGCTCGTGGACACTTTAATTTGTCGCTTCGACCTCTTCACTTTTGCTTGAATTGACCTCTTCACCTTTGAAAACCAAAAAGTGAACTCATGCTCCAAACCCACAATCACGAATCCCACAAACTCTAGATTTCCACATTGCTTCATGCATTCTTCATCCCCTTTTCTCCTTCAACCTTTGCACTTCAAGTGCTTTTCAATTGAACTTCTTGCAACGTCCGTAAAACGGACATCCTCCCGAAGACGATGTCGCGACTGAGCGTCCCGTCTCAGAGCTCTGGCACCACAAACACATCTAAATCGCGTCATTCGCGCAAACCCTCATACAACGAGGTCACAACTCCCAGTACTGTCGACTATATAGTTGCCCTTTGCGCTGGCTCAGATGCAAAATTTCGCCTTGAGCGCAAGCGTATGCTCGCATAGTAAGTAAACCTCGGAGTCCTCACTTTTCCATCCTGTCCGAATTCGCCAGTTAAAAGAGCATACATTTGGAGTAAAGCACGCCTAAGAAGTCTTAAGGTCTACTCAGCTCTGCGCCTCTGCCCTTAATGAGTAAATGCTAACTCAGAGATTTTCACAGCTTTCAAAGTCTTCCGAACACCCCCGACACAACTAGCTCTGAGAATTGGGCCAACCCCGTTGGTGGAGAGATTGCTGGAGTGAGAGACGCGTCAACCAGCTTCAGAACACCATGGGCAGACCCTAATTCCGGTATCACGTTCAGATATCGTGTTCCTGGTTCGACGCCGCCGACATCCTGCGGCACCAATTGCACGACATTCGACCGCGGCTCCTATCAAACTTCGGTCGCAAGCAGCAAGTCTTCAATTTCAACTCTCAATACCCCTCCTACTCCGCCTATTCGCGATGTTCCAACAGGAAAAGTCTCACACATCGTCGAAGACCCCTCTCTCTTGTTCCCTGCAGTTGCATCATCAGAAGTCATTCAAGGATGCGTAAAACCTTCTCCTTTGATTCTCAGCGCATCTGCATCAGCTATACGGGATCAAGTACGCTCAAAGAGACTTCTTGAAGAAGAGGCTCTCGAGCAATCTCAGGTTGGAAGTCTCCGACATGAGGAACGCGACAAACATGGAAGTGTTCACGACGAAGACGAATATCGGGAAGAAGAGCAAGTCAAAGCCGAACCCGCCAAAGACAAGAAGCTCTGGGATGAACCTCTTGTCCATCCAAGACCGACTCCTATCCCTCGCAAAGCTACAGTGGCCGAAGACAAAAAGCACTACCAACAACCAAGCGTCCAAGACATCCCCGAAGAAGAAGTCGCAAACTTCAAATCCTACCCCACCACCTACAACGGCGTCAAGAGCCCAACAGAGCAGAGCCCACCCAGAGATGCAGACAGGAGACGCGAGGTGCGCGACCCATTCTACTTCGTCAGCACACCATGGCAGATCATCATTCCTGTTCCAGGCCCGAATATGATCGGTCCCGGTGCAATGCAATGCCTGGTACCTGGAACAAGCCCTCATCGCAAGGAGTTCGTTGCAGCGAGAGACTATGACCCTTTGTATATTAACAAGACTGCTTGTTCCATATTGGTCGCAGAGACGGTTGCTAAGAAGGAAGAAATTATCAAAACCGCGCATGGTGAGAGACCTATGGGCGCTTTCAATATTCGTCCTTTGCGTAAGGTTCGACCTCAGCTGCCTCCCCCGGCGAGGAGATCTACTGCACGTCCTGCCCCGAGACCTGCTGCTCGACCCACTGTGGCTAGACGTGCTGCTACAACGCCAGCTCCAGCTTCGGCAAACAAAGGTATGTATTTCAATTATTGATATTAATTGAGCGATACTAATTCTTATCAGAACAGAAGCGTAGGCCCCTAGTCCAGATGGAATATGATCCGGACTGTGCCAGTAAGTAACCCGGCCAATTTCAATCGTTCATTCCATTCTAACGATTGTGAAAGTCGAGAGCGATACTGAAGATGAAGAGGATATGGAGGCATCTGCTGAATGGGACCCTGCCTGCCTCGTCGAACCCGGATCCGAAGCTTAGAATCGTTCACATGTCATGAGCAAGCAATTCAAACTGGACATGGCATGCGGTGGATTGGAGCTTTCATTGTCTTTCAAGAGGCCAGATAATGATAATGCTAATCGTTCTCGTCATTTCAGTGATTCTCCTCCCCCTCCTCAAGTGACCTTCATCATCGAGCAAAAGCAAATGGACAACCAACAGGCCTATCACCCTTAACCTTCTCCTCCCAACTCCCCCAATCATCCATCCCTTTATTCTTCATGACCTTGGGTCCCACTTCCTCAAACTTATATCCCTCAGGAATATACTTGTCTCCCTTTGATCCCGGAACGTCGCCGCCATTGAGCCATACAAACCATGCTTCTGGACCCCAGCGATTAAGGAAACCGGGTTTGTTGTAGTATGGGTGAGCTTGGTAGGTAGTCATGAAGTAGCGACCTGTTTTTGGGTCTGCGATGTCGGAAATTTGGCGCATGCGCATGAATCCGGGACGGGGAAGTGAGAGGTAGCGGAGGATGAAACGGCGGGTTTCGAAGATGATGGTTGCTACTTGAAAATAGATCCTTGATGGCGTGGGATATCTATTTTCTCATATTAGCTCAATATTTCTGGTAGAAATTGAAGGAAGCATACATCATAGCTTTCCTCAATCGATTGCCCATCATCACACCAACCAGGTTGGCCGCAGCAGGCTTCATACTCTTCGGAACATAGAACAACAGCAGAGGAACCAGCTCGTCAGCCGTCTGCTTGTTCGACTGAGCAGGCTCCATGTATTTCTCCTCATACTCCTCTGCCCAATCACAAATATCGTGGTAGAAATCCAGACCATCAGCCCACTCGCTATGGGCTAGGAGCCCCTTGTATTGAATGCCCATAGCATCACCAATACTCTTCCATAACGTGCTGATGGCGCAGATCTCCATATCAGTCATTGGTCTCCATTCATACTGCTCAACCCATCGAGGAGGTTCTTTGATGAAAAGAGCTAGGGTGTATAGGAGGTCCTCGTTGGAGATCTTGCCAGCCTTTTGGTACTGGCCGTGGATATAATTCATGCGTGCAAGAGCCTTCAATGCGCGCTCGGAGTGAGGATGGTGGCCAGTGAACCTTGCTTTGCAGTCAGCCAAAATTCAAGTCATGAGGATGAAGGGGAAATAGTTCATACTCCGTGATGAGTATCCCAGTGTCCGCATATCGTTTACTAGCAGTTGCAGGAGTAGAGAATTCCTTTGTAGCAACCAGCAATTGAGAAATCGTGGGGATGCCATATGTCTTTCCTCATCAGCACTTTCGCCCCTTCCCATATCATTAATGCACACTTACCTGGAACAAAGCAAACTGCAAAGAAGTTTCATATATCTTCGGAAACTCAAGCTCACCCAGATACGTGGTGATTTGCTGTGCTTCCACATTCGTCATCTTTGAAAACGAGTCCTTTGTTGGAAAGTTGAACTTCCTGTGCATAGCATCTCGACGCTGGAATCGAAGATAAGAGCATAACATTGGGTAGAGGATGACTACTAAGATGATATATGGACTCCATGATGACCCGGCTTGGGGAGATGCTTCTGGTTGTGGAAAGCTGGCGTTGGCCATCTTGTTGGAGCTGAGACCTCGATCTAACTTGAGTAAATTGAGAATCGCCTCAACGTCTTGGATATCTTTGTGTTCTGGCTTTCTAGAAGATTTTGATGTCCTGAGTAGCGGAGAGAACGTAGAAGGCTACACACGAGGTCAGATCTTTGTGGCACCTCGGGAATGCAGAGTGAATCACATGGCAGGGGTGTATCCTTGTCAAAGAGAGGCAGAGAAGGAGCCCGTGCAAATACAAGAAGTTTGTTGTCAGTGAGTCGATGTCAGTGGTAAACAGCAACTGCTAAGTGAGTTATAAGGCAGCTGGCGTTAGCACATATATTTGGAGGAGGTGGGCTGTGGTGGGGTAGCTCCTGCCTGCCGCACCCATGGACACGGATTCAGATTTAAAGTTTCACGTCGGATGCATGGTTCCCGCTGAATCATTACACCTAGGCGGCCCAATACTTGTATAGTAACACCTGCTCATTTTGGCCTCTTCATCGAGAAACTAAGCGGCAATTGCCTCTTGCCGTTCCCGACTCGGGTATTGGTGATCAGATCTGCATCTTTTCTTCCCAGTCGCACGGATGTTGTGCAACCCGATTACGGGGACACGGTGTGGAGAAATTTACGAAAGGAGTCCTGGACTATTTTATAAGTTTACAAAGTTGTAATATTGGATGACCTTGATCCAACGAACCATGGAGTTGAGGCGGACTGCACAACTCCAATCGTTCTACTGATTCGCAACTCTGGTACCCGAGTACCCGAAATCGTATCAAGTATGTGAGGAGAGTCATCAAAGGATGGGAACTGGTCTAGTTGCGGCCGATCACTGCGGCTATTTCTATGTACTTTCAATGACCAACTTGGAAAGATACATCAGTCCTCTCCTATCTTTGAGCATGCAGCTCGAGAAATCAGCTTACCCGCAACTCATCCGCATCTTACACTCCAATCCACCGCTGATAAATCCTTCATGCAACCGGGAACCGCTCCGACGTTCCCGCAGAAAAGAAAACATATTTGAAAAAGTGGAACGAGTTTATTCGAGAGGGTATAATAGCGAGCGTGATGTATGTCTACCACACCAATGCAAAACATCCAAGTCTCTCATAACTCGGCCCCGGAACTCCTCATGACTCATTCAGTATCAACGGTTATTCATTATCTTTCAACCACGGCGCCGTGTCTTTGGCCGCGAAGCTGAAAGGGCTTTTGGTCATCTCGGGACTTCGAGGGCTTAATTTGACTGCAAAAAGTCCGTCCTCCGTTTCATTATCGTCCTTCTTTGGAGGTTCACCGCCAGCCAGAGCGTCCAATGAATTCATCCGACTACCTCCTCTTGACTCGTTTTGTATCGCGACGAGTTGCTCTGGTGGGTTAAGTGCGACGGCTCGAGCTTGTGGTCGAGTCAACCCGCCATGGAAGAGCGAAAAGGACGACACTGCAACATCTCCCATATCAGGCGAAAGTGGGTTGCTCTCGGCTCGGGGGGCTACATGGTCTTCTTGATGATCAGCAGGCGTCATTCAATACGACAAAGGCTTGGTACGAACTTGACTTAGTCCCTCTCAACTGTGAGTCGCTGGTCCCAAGCTTCAATCCCTTAAGCTTTTCTGATATTCGGCTTCCTCCTGGAGTCTTCGGACTGGCGCTGGTAGGCGATGCTGTATAATCCTCTTCCTGTATGAGCTTTGGGCCAACGCCGAAGTTGTCTTCGATCCACTGCTTCTCCTGCATCGCCATTTCCAGACCAATCCCTTCCCCGTTCGTCTTCATCTCCAACTCAATCTCCTTTTGTAATACGGAAAGCCTTTGCTTGGCATACACGGTGTGAAGGACCCCAAGTTTCCCTGACGTCGTTGCACTCGCACCCAATTCCGGAGGAAATATAGCTGGCAATGGATTTGTTTGTAAAGTCTTGCCGCCAGCTTGTGCTACCTTCACGATCCTTGGTATGCTTGCCCCAGGAGGGATCAAAAAGTAAACGCGATGAAGCCTGCCCTCAGCTCCATCTCTCGCAGACAAAACCGTACTTTTCCCTTCCCACGAGACCTCCCAATCCGCCGTGTTTTTCGCAGTATCCTCCTCATCATCCTCCCATTCCACCATCAATATCTTTGTCCCCTCATTGCCCCTTCCATGTGCGAACTCGAATCGAGCCAAAGCAGACGAAGACGATAACGCAGGAGATTGGTCGCCGCCATTGGCAGACGCAGTCGGAATACCGTCTGGTTCGAAATCGAGTCTTCGAGGTGAGGGTACCGCCATTATACGTCGACGTGCAGCTTTGTGAGCTTTTAGGGGGTCGTTAGTCCATGCGGGTCGTCAGGATGGATTAGTACAAAGTTGCCTAGTTAATCGTCCCGACTCCCTTTCAGCCTCCTCGGTGATTCGGTATAAAGTTCGTTGGGGTAGCTAGGTAGCTCTTGCTGGGGAAGTAGGCAGTGAGCAGTGAGTGGCGCAGTAAATATACTTGACAGGATTTCTGTGCATCACGAAGTAGAGCAGCGTGAGATGGCTGTCGGCGTGGTGGTAGTCGCCCTTTAGCAAAGGCCTGAAAATCGGACATACTTTTTGTCATCTCACCAATGAAGAGTGAGACCCATCGAAGGAAAGTTCAAGGGTAAAGGCGCCGATGCTTCTAAGAATAGAAATGGCCGGCGATCCCTCTATTTGGAATGGGTAAGACTGTCCGGGAGTGGCTTGAAGAAACTGGTGGCCTTATTTGTTAATTATAAGGCGTGATATTATATGAGGGGAGAGGGGACGCCAGACGGTATCTTCTCCGAGCAAATCAGCAAACACGACTTTCTTTTTTCTATCTTCAAAGAAAACCACCAATGAATCCGTTCAATAAGCGACAAATTATATCACAATTTCATTATGCAAGTTTTCTGAGAAGAAGCTCAGTGAGAGCCCAGACCCTTTTCCATCAGCTATACGGGGGGGGCACTTCACTGCTTCTCCGGACACTCAGCCCCAATAAATTTACAGAAATTAATTCGTGATTGAAGATCCTCTTCGTGTGGAGGTTAGCAGGTTGCCGGTATCCGAAAATTGATGAATTCCAGCAGTTTGGAAGCTGTTCAATATTTATTTTCATCTAATTCAGTGGTCAATGGCTTACTGGCTTATGCAGCCTTGGAGTTTCAGCCTTTTGAGGTGTTGTTTAACGAGTTTTGAGCCAATCGTCAAGGAGGTTGAAGAGACTAAAGAGTTTTTCTCATCAAAGTTCATGGCTTTCTTACTGTGGCGTTTTCCACGAACAACTGGTCATGGGATATCAAACTGCCCCGTTCCAGTATGGTAGTTCTCCATTACCACCTTTTCTTTGCATTAAAAGGCGGCCTTCAGCTCAAGTCAACGACCATATGTATGCGGGGTCAATTAGAATTTTGCAAAGTTGGCAACGCATTGACTGTGTCATCGAAAAGGAGTAGAGATTGGTGTTCTTTGACCCCACCTGCTTTTCGATCCAAATCGAATCGCCCCAAAAGGTATGTGGCTGCTGATTGTGATTCTATATTCAGAATTCTCCGGTATCTCTGAATGCGAGCTCTTCTGTGCATATGATCAAATCCGTGAGAACGCCAAGGCTCAACCAACAAAGAACACAAGAAATTCACAGCCGGTCATGAGAGTTGAGACCCTCCAAGACGTGGACGCTGGTCATGTGGTCTTTCTTCCATCAGTGCGAGCGACTTCGGACCTCGATTCTCTTTAGTGATCCAAGGCTGTTGGAGCCGTGAGTCTGAACTCACATCCGCATCCCATTTACCCTCTGAAACGCATACGGCTGCATTAATTGGGATATTCGATGTCAAAATCTTTCGATCTATTTGAGTGATTGGAGGCTCTAAGAGGACTAGCCTTGTATTTAAGAATTTGAGTCGTTTCGCTCTATTTCACCATTGCAGTCCAGGATATCGACGGTACCAGGAGGCCCAAATATCTGTTTTTGATTATTGAAAAGGAAGGAATGACTCGTATGTTTTATCCCAATTAACGTGGTTCAAGATTTTCATCAGTTACTCATCAACCCGATCCACCAGGCAAGAAACCAAGTAGTGGAGAGCTCCCCCTCTTCAAACCACAATCTACAAGCTCCCTACAAGTTCCTCCAAAGCATTACAAACATTCTTCGGTTCATCCTCCCTCCCGAAATCTGCTTGAATCTCCTTCGCCCTCTTGTCGTACTTCCCATCATCAAGCACCGTCCTCACAGCCCGCCGAATCTGCTCCTCAATCGGCGTATTACTCTTCAAGTCAATTCCCACACCACTCCACGCAATTCTCGCATTGACCAACGACTTATCCTCCGTCACTCCCGCTCCAACGAGCGGTACACCCATTGATAGCGCCGTCAACACTCCGCCATACCCGCCGTTCGTCACCATGACATCTACGTGCTTCAGCAGCTCTTGATGTGGAAGAAAGGTTGCTAATCTAACATTCTCTGGGATGTCCATCTCAGCAACCATTGTCTCTACGTCTTTGGTTGTTACAACGAGCAGGATATCGTCCTCAGAAGCCAGGGCGCGAATCGTGGGTTCAATGAGGTTCGAAGACGCCGTCACGAACGTCCCTTGCGTAACATGCACCACCCTCTTCCCTTCACTATCTGCCTTCGCAGCAACAACCTCCTCCCACCACCCCGGCCTTTCCCACTTTCTCACAACCGGCATCAGCGGCCCCACAAACTTCACCTCGCCTCTCAATCCCTTTCGCGGAAACTCAAACATCGCTGTTGTAGGCACCATATGCAGATACTTACTCTGCAAATTCCTCGGATACGCATCGTCTCCTACCAACGGCTCCATCAACCCAAGTTTGGCACGCTCGGCATTCAGAGCGGAGTTGACTTTCGAGTGTACAAGATAGTTTGAGAGCAAATGCAAGAGCCAGTTCACCCATTGTCCTAGCATGGTGGTAGCGGGGAAGGCACTGGAGCCCCAAGGAGGGATCTCGGGGTCGGGTGTAAAGAGCGGGTTTACGCTTAACGTCACATTCACCGGTCCTCCTAATTCCCTCCATACGTACGCTGGTAGCGGCTTAAATCCGCAACAATAATATCGGCTTTGAAATACTCGAAGATCTCCTGGTATTGGGCAACCATGGGGCCGATGGGCGAGACGAACAGTGAGGTGAGGTAAGTGACTATGGATGAGAGACTAGTCTCATGTGCGGCTTGGGCGCCGAGGGAGAGAGGTTCTTCGATGACGGTCATGCAGGCGGAGTTGAAGGGGATGAATGTTGCTCCTGTCGCTTCGACTTCGGATTTGAAGTGGGGACCGGTGAGCCAGTGGACTTGGTGGCCGCGGCGAACGAGCTCGAGGACGGCGGATAGAGCGAGGTTTATGTGGCGTATTGCTGGCAACGTTGAGATTAGGACCTTCATTTTGAAAGTATTTAAGAGTGGTTCCAGAAAAACCATGCACCATCGGTACCAGGAACTCTTCAGCGACTGGATGAAGGGTATACTTTTGAATTGTTCTTCAGCATCAATGGCATATTAAGATGCGTAATGCCAATTTGCTTCTGTATTTTCCTCAGCGTTTGTTGTAAGAGCGGAAGAAGGTCTCCCCTTCAGTGGCTGCCTGATTTCCCGCCCTCAGAATCCTAGTGTCACTACGAGCCAATTGTTCAAAAAAATCCAGTAATCAAAAATTAAATAAAAAGTCACGCGAGAGCAAACTACCCTATATATATCTGCTCGTGAAAATGCCGTTCTTCTCCAAACGTGGTCTCTGGTTAATGTAACATTGTTTAGCCTTCTATCGCCACGCTATAACCTTGTACTGAAGCCCTTTTCCGTCTTCCTCACTGACGTCCCGTTCCCGAATTGAGTCCATATTCCTCAATGATCTTCTCCGCAGCTGTCTCTCCTACCAGATATGCTGTTGATTGCGTATGATTACTATTTCATCAGCGGCCTCCCCGATACACATCGTGGAATGAAGAACTTACTTAGGAACAAAAGGAAGGATACTTGAATCTGCGACTCTCAATCCTTCAATGCCCCTGACTTTAAAGTTGGTATCCACGCAAGCATCTTTCTGGTTTTCCTTGCCCATTCGAACAGTTGAGCACATATGCCAGGAGGAGAAGAGGTTGCCTGAGCAATGATCCTATTTTTGTCAGTCCTCGGAATGGTCGACTTGTGGGAACTTGATGGGGTGAAACACTTACCCAGATATCTTCCTCTGATCGACTCTTAGGACATCCAATCATCTTAACAGTATTCTTCTTGAAAACCGGTGCTTCTAGATAGTCCATCGCCGACCGCATAGCTTCGATCATGACTCGGCGATCAAAAGGATGAGACAAGAGCTTTGGATCGACTTTCGGGACATCCGATGGATTGGCGGAATTCAAGGTCACTTCGCCTTCAGACTGTGGATCTGTCTCACTATTAGCAAGAGGCCCTCCCCTCGAAAATTGAAGCCACCTACTCATGACGAACGCCAAAGCCGTGAGATAGCTGTCTGTAGGTTTGAGTTCATAATCACCCGTAAAAAGCGGCGGTGCATGCGTAGCTATCTCAAAAATCGGAACAGTAGGTTTCAACATATGTTCCTGCGTATGTTTATCCAACGCTTTATACTCCTCAGACTTAATCACGGCCTCATTCTTGAACCATCCCATCGGAGTGGAACAATACATCTCAGACATCAGACCGGATTTGTCTTTCATATGTTGAGCTCTTGCCGCGGCAACGGCTTTCTCGTCTGTCTCGAACGCCATGCGGTCATTTGTTCCTTGTTTCTGGAGGAGGGTGACGGTTGCGAAGCAGTGGTCTTGCAAATGCTTTCCTACGTCTGGAAGCTCGTGGATGATGGGGATACCGTGTTTTTGGAGTTCTGAGGCGGGACCGATTCCAGAGAGCATGAGGAGTTGGGGTGAGTTCAGAGCTCCTCCGGAGAGAATAACATCTTTCTTCGCGAAGTACTCTTTTCCGTCGATTGTCTTGATTCCCTTGGCTTTCTTGCCGGACAGGATGACCTTCGCGACTGTCAAATTGACCGCAATAGTCAAGTTGGACGGGGCATTTTCGAGGTACGAGGATGCCGTGGTTCGGGAGCCCTGATACATGCAAGCAGCTCCCAGTCCCATGCCGATGGGATTGCCAGAGTTGACATCAGGGTTGATGCCCATACCGACTTCCTCAGCAGCAATGAAGACGTCTTCCAAACCCTTCTCGAATTTCGTAGCATAGCTCAAATGCAGCGGTCCACTCGTTCCATGATCTACACCCATCAGCACCCATCACCATCGCCACTCCCCTCAAAAAGGAAACTCACCCTCAACCCTCGGCCTAACAAACTGATGCCCCTCCGGAACCTCAACATGATAACTCTCAATCTTCTTAAATCTCTCCTTGACATTCTTCCAACTCCAAGACTCATCCCCCACCTTCTCTGCCCACTCGTCAAAGTCATCACTAGGGCCAATAACCCAGCATGAGAAGTTAATCGCCGTACTCCCTCCCAACCCCTTGCCTCGGGAATAATCAATTTCTTGACCTTTGAGCTGCTTCTGGGGAACTGTCCTGTTCAGCATCTCAGAGTCAGCCTTGTCTCAATAGGGAAAGATGAAAGGAGTCCAGCAGCATTTCGGGGATTGCGATAAATGTCATTGCTCTAAAGATATACTCTTTGAAGCAGGAAATTCTCTCGGAAGTCGCGAAATCCAATGGAATAGGAAAGAGGATATTCCTAGGACTTACTTGTAGCCCCAGTTTAGGGTTGCTTCCTTGAAAGCGAGTG
This sequence comes from Gamarada debralockiae, assembly GCA_002803225.1. Taxonomy (NCBI): domain Eukaryota; kingdom Fungi; phylum Ascomycota; class Leotiomycetes; order Helotiales; family Hyphodiscaceae; genus Gamarada; species Gamarada debralockiae. The sequence goes on from NXFV01001716.1 coordinate 19,139, forward strand.
TGAAGCGATCCGCGGGCACGAGGTAGGATACGTCTTTGTTGGAGCCGCCGGCTTCGACGAGGAGGACGCTGGGCTTGGATGAGGTTTGGGCCAGGCGGGCTGCGAGGGCGCATCCTGATGGCCCAGCTGTGGGGAATTAGTAGAAATTTTATGTGAAGGGGAGGAGACGTACCGCCCACGACGATGAAGTCGTATTCAGAAGCCATATTGCTAATGGAAGCTTTTTGTTTGAATAAGTTTACCTCAGCAAACTCAATTCGAAGGAGTTGGTGAAGAGAGTCTTCTTATGAGAGAGTAGGACAAAGTGGGACTGGATTTAGGTAGATTGTGTCCCAGATGTCGTGAAGGGGAGGGTCTTAGTCCGATATCGATTGAAGTTGAGAACGTGGATGGGGTTACCTCAGGGATACTTTAGCGATGTCTCGTTCAAAATAACCGTTCCTTAGAACTGTATCATAAACTAGCAGCTACGCAACGCAGTCTTATCCGGGCTTTGAAAGTTGAAATTCGTCTCGTGCAATTCTCAACTAGAGTCAAAATGAAGATTTAAAGATTTCACGATACCCCAGCAAATGTGGATAGTAAGGGGTCTTAAATGTGGGGAAATGGAGGGCGGAATTGCTGTACACGCTTTGGGCGAGGTGGGGTAGATGAGCCACCAAAACTAGTTTGAGGCAGGCCGGATAGTCAATACGGGAGAGCGATATCGTGGTTTTCAGTCTACCAGTAGGCTAAATGTCAAGAACTCCGCTTCCAATTGTGGGGATTGGAGCATTCACCTCTACCGAAACTTGTATCCGTGATCGTAATTGGAGTTGAGCGGCTTGGGGGCATCCCTGGTACATGGGTACACATCCGATGCCCGGGAAGCTACTGCGGAACGTTGGCCATTATGATTTTGAGCTACAGAACATCTACCTCATGGCCTCAGTAACGCCTGGGATAAGGAAATACAGACTAAAGTAGGTCAAAGCCTACTAACCAGCAAACCACGGCGTTGAAACCAACACTTGACGCTCTCCAAGGGCCTCAATTCCCCGTGTCTGGCAAGAAATGCATCACTGAAGTGAGCGCTATGCTCAGAAAAGAATGGCACAAAGCTCGACATAAGCGCAGCTGCATGGAAGACCGCCCAAAATAGTTGAGGAATATCATAAGCCCAATCGCAGGCTGCTCGGTGTCAGCATCAATCTTCAACCCCCCAAATGAATCCCAAAAATTGATTCCATATGTACCTAACCATCCACCCCAAGCGGTGCTGTTCGAGACCAAGCCACCGCCATCGATATGGAATCCTGCATCTCCATACCCGGCATTGGTACTTATTGGCCACCTTCAAAACCACTTAGATGATGTTTGACGGTATGATCTTGCCAGTCGAGGAGAGGATGTGCTCACCAGCTAAAGTAGCCGGCATAGTTTGGAATGTAAGACCCCAAGGGTACACATGATCGAGGTCAAACTCATGGTAGGGAGCAGCTAGTAGGTGTCGTAGAAAGCTGTGGCTACGACTGAGAGGTCGGAAAATAGCGATACGTCGTTCAAACTTGCGCCTGAGTGGTAGGCCGCGACTGATATTTGTTAGTGATAAGGATGAAGATGGATGTAGTGGAGTTTGAGCTTACCGTAGGGGCCGGCCTTCGATGGATCACCGCTGATAACTTTTGTTCTGCAAGTAGTATTCTGTACCAACTGGAGCGAAGGGTCCAAATGGAGATTGACGCTCCTCAACTTGAAGAGCAGCAATAACGAAAGCGGAGAGGACAGTAAGGACAAGAGTTTGGAGGTTGAGCATCTTCACAATGTGTTGTGATAGCGAACGTGATTGAGGTGGTTAGTCAAAGAATTGAGAGATTTTCTCGAATGGTGGAGAGATCGAGATCGATGAACGAAAAAGACTTGAGAAATAAGAGAAACAGTTTTATCTTATCAGGCCTTCCGTTGTAGTTTTCAATGGGAACGATTGTATGGCGAAAGGAAAACCGCAGCTTCTTAGTAGTAGATACCCATTTGGTACCTACACGTTGAAGGCAAACTTCGTGATCATTGAGAATTTAGTGTCACTTCAGAGGGTAAACACAGAATATATTTCGTGTGCACAAACAATCAGATTCGTGAAACAAAATTTGCCACAGGGAAATAGTCACCCCATCCTTGAGCCTGCCGTGTCTATGCTTTTCATCCCGCTAGGATGTGCATGGAGGGGAAGGTACTTGGCCGGCACTTCTCTTTCTCCGCAATTCGGGAATGGCGTGTCCTAAAATCTGCACGCTGCCGTGCTTTGACCAGGCCATGCAATCGTCGAATCAGGCTTGTCCTCGTGCATTAGAGCTTCGAAAGGTGAAACAGAACTTATATTTCCTTGAAATGAGTTTGCTGCATAGCCTGCGTTCAACGGGACGAGCTTCGGTTAATTAGAATCATGAGATTTGATGTGAAGAGACGAGAAAGCGATCTGCAGATCTGCAGCCACGTTCATAAATCTAAATATTAGGCAGATGCTATCGAGACAGCTCTAAGACAAAAAGAGGAGTTGGGAAGTTTGGTGGTACAGTGTGCATGGGTTCCCGCAGCCATTGAAGCGCAACCTTAAAGCGCCACAGCAGAAATAATTCAAGGACAGAACTAATCTCCATTTGTACAGCTTATCACAGTGACGGGCTGTGAGGTTCTGTTGAAGCAGTGCAAATTAAGTACTGTCTCTGGCAAGGTTCCTGTTGTACACTCCCAAGTTGGTTACTTGTCATCTTGCCATCTTGCCATGCGCAGAAGTTATTGTACTTCGAGAGCAGTAATTCATGTGAAATCTCTGGGATCCAAAGCCTTGTAGCGGTACTACATTGATGCAATGCGTGGGGAGTAGGCCCGAGGTTGTTGGTTCCACTCAGCATGCCGACAAGGTTAGTATCTGCCATGACCACGGCTCTGAGACTTGGTAGAAGCGTAGGACAGTAAAGCCTCAGGATGACCGCTTATCTCTGATGTGATCGCGCGTCAACTTGAGGTTGAGCATGTTGTGGTAGGATTCAGTCCACCATTTGAGTGTGACCCCTATCGCCATCCACCAACACGGCCTTCATCCCATCTCTCCTTTCGTTCCCGACGCGAATAGTAAACCTTTTTTGCTTCCCGATATCTTCTGACCCACTCGACGACTTCCCGTTCAGTCGCGACACCCCCATCTCCCTCAAGAAAGCTTTCTTCTAAGGCACGGCAGACCATCTCTTGCTCCTGGACACCCTGGGTCAGTCTCTGATACAAAGAAGACGGTGCAAATGGGGCTAATGCGCGATCCATCTCCGATTGTTTCTGCTTCCATTGTCTCTCGAGTGCATGCGTTGAGAGTAGCTGTGCTTGGGTTGAGGATCGAAGGTGGGTGAGGCGTGCCTCAAGCTCGTTTAAATGCGATGCGAGTGCAATGTTCTCTTTTAAAGCAGCCTGTAGAGGCTCTTGTGTAGCGGCTATAGAGGGATGTGCAGTGGAAGTCGAATGCGCAAGGGCAGCTAGGAGCTCAGGTTTAGCTAGGACGTCGGCGAGATCTTGCTTTCTGGGGGAAATGTTAGTTGGTTTTCTGGGGAATTGGGGGCAACGTTACATACGATTTATCCTCTAAGATCTTGGGAAGCCATTGCTCGCCAGGATCTTCAATATGCTGTGCATACGAGATTCGGGCCTGTTGCGACAGTTGCGGATCTTCCGCTTCAGCCCCGTAACTGCCGAAAGCTTCTTGGTTTGGAGGTGGGGGAGGAGGCAAGGGTTGGCTTCCGGCAGGTGTACTTCGACGGCTGACCTCTTGACTGCTCGGTTTTGGCGGAGGTGCAGGAGGAGTATTTGGATCAAAGGACTGGGAGTTTCGATGGGATTGGTAGGGTGGATAGGCGGGCGAGGGAGAGGACATGTTTGTTGTCGTTGTCTTTCCCGTACCTTCCGGGCGCGAACAGAGGGAGCAACAGAGATTAATAATAGATAGTGAGACGTGAGACGATGTATTGCGTGTCGAGGGTGGTAATGGAGCTCAGATTGATTGCGAGGAGGTTGATTGGGTGTTTAGAGACAGTCGGCGACACTCTAAATGGCGACACGTGAGACTTGGCCCGAAAGCTTATCTGATCTCTTACATGTAGGCAATCTCTTATCGCGAGTTGCGTCGCCGCAATATTAACCCGAGCGGGAAGTGCGTGCGTGCTGTTTCAACTCGCCACTGAACAAAAGGGGGCTCTGCTTCGGCAGTAATTTTCGGACTTTCATTTAACTTCAAGGGTTTTCTCAGGTCGAACAAACAGTTGGGACCTATCATGATTCTGTTTTACCTCTTTCTTATGTTTCAAAAATACCCATGTCAATCGGCATCTGCGGGTGAGGCTGGATCTGGACCTGACAAGGTCTTCCCCTTTGATCTGTTCGCTGAGTTCAACAATCGGTCCGACGAAGAACCGCGAGGTGACCTCCCAAAGGCTCAAATCTTCCAAATGTCTGCGACCTTCACGATGATCCCATGGCCCCCAAGACACAGATTTGTACTCCCTCCTTGGCCAGAAGAGAACTAATTTTAACGGCGATCTTTCCTCGCGGCTGTACGTGTAGCTGAGCTGGCTAGCGTATTACGAGAAATTGCCGTCACTATGGAGGGTTGGTGATGAAATAAACTTTTCAGGGGGACATCCTGATCCAGCGACTGAGATGCACATCATCATTTTGAATGTCCAAAAAGGATATATTGAAGGTATGTATGCGTATGCATCACGTTTGCTGAGTGCCGCTCGCTCATCTTAAAATGGGGAGAGAGATAGATAGATGGTTTGAGGGACATGAGTCGCTCAGCGCTCGCGAGATTGGTTTTGTTGATCTCACGGATTTGACAGTTTGATAGACAGAACTTTTGATACATGTACAGATGCCCAGTCAGTCGTACTAAATCTCCAGGTCTCTCCACAAACCACAGGGAGCTGCTCGGTCCCATTTCCAGCGCTATCGTTTTAGCACTTTACTAAAACCCACTGTGATCAGCTCCTAGAGAACTCGCATTCATTCATCCGCCAGAATCCACTTTGGAGATCATCGCCAGTGCCGAACAAACTACGAATTTGCGTGCCAAATAGCTGTGGCTTAGACGGGCCATGCCGCAGATGATGATCTAGGGACAGTTGTATACAAATGACTCCTAATCAAAGGATGTCAAAGGACAAAACAAAAGACACTCCTCTACAAACCTTCTCGGCCTCATTATTTTAAATGGTATTCAGATCCAGGTCTGTGGTCCACATTCTGCTGAGCTCCAAATCGCTTTCTGGCCAGTCCTGTCCTCGAGATTTAGCCGGGAACAAAACTCCACGACCTTTCTCCACAAAAGCTCCCTGAAAAGGGCCGAGGCGAATGAGGGCGCCCTATTCGCCGTGCTTCTCACCCTCCCGGCCCGTAATTGTACACACTATTCTACCAGTACTACACTACTATCGCCCTCCCCATCCCATCCCCATTTCCCCCACGAACCACGAAGAAACCCAACGACGACCCCGAATCAATTCCACCAGCGGGAAAGAAGCATTACGACTAACACGAACAAGCCTTTCTCACCTTTCCGCCGCAATTGACCAGACTCTTTCTTTCTCCTCTCCTGGCGTTCCTGCTGAGCTCGATTGTAAACCCGCGAAGTCACACGCCTTCGATACTTCTCGACTGGCGAAAATCCCCGTGCCTCACACCTCACCTAACCTCATCTCATCTCTCACTACCTCGCACACTCACTCGTTCGGGCACGCTGCCATAGCTCCCTATTCGCCTTGACTCCTGGCCTACACTCTCGAATACCACGATGCATGAGCATCACACTTGCGACAACATCCTAATTTCTTCCTCCGCATCTCGCGCAACACTGGCGACCCTCCTGTGAAGAGTGTCGTCCCTCTCGATCCTGATATGCTTTATCAATTACATATCTCTCCAATACTGCGACCGGATGGCCTAACGGCCAAACGCAGGACATCATGGATCCCCTCCACCTTACTGAATTCGCCTCGGAGCGATACTTCAGTAAATTAAAACAGTTAGATTCGAATGAGGGGAATGGCAGCTCTTCGACACAACCTACGGCGGCAGCAAACGTCCCTCCACCGCCGTCATTACCCTCTACCTTTACTCTCCCTCTAGGGAATCCACGACAACGACATGCCGACGACGAACCTCCCCATCTCAAACCGAGCGAACAGAAGAAGCGATCGCTTGGGCATGACCTCACATCTTTACGGACACAGCGCCGACCCAGTTTTAGTGGATCTTTTGGAAGACTTCATTCCAAAGTCACAGTTATTCATAAAACACCAACAATCGTTGAACATCGCGAACATATTCTTGCGGAAGAGGAAGGAGCCTCCCACAGGTACGTGCTGTCCCACCCCTCGAGTGCCTTTTCTGACCCCTCTATAGTCTAAGTCTTGGTGATCTCTTTCTTGCTCTCCCCAATGAGCTCCAAGAACATATCATCGCTCCCCTTCCGATCCATGATATACTCAACCTACGATTGGTGTCGAAATCATTCCACACCTCAGTCGCCCTGAATGAAAATCCCATTGCGCGATATCACGTTACACATACTCTCCCAGCGTATACATTAAAGCTGTATCCATTACCACCAGCAACCGAAATCAACCTTCACTATCTTTGCGGCATATGGCATCGACTTCATGTCGCCTCAAAGCTCTCTATCATGATCGCACGGTACGCTGTCAAGGAGATCTTCCTCCGGAACACACCAGCCCGACTTTTGGAATTTGAACCCCAACACAGACGCATGCGTAAACGACTCATGCCTTTGGTCTTCACACTTTTTCATTTCTTCGAAACATACCGAGATCTTCACGTGCGCCACCTAATGGAGAACGGAACCCCTTTGAACCGCCAATCATTTACATTAAACCCCCTCGAAGTTCAAGTCATGAACATGTACGACGACCACACGCTTTTGAAAGCCCACCAGGTCTGGACACTAACGATATCTTCGTTTAATCGGCGGCTGCGGCCACCGTCATACGCTGGTCGGCTTGAACGTTCGCTCAAGGGTTATCTCAAGGATCGACCAGCGGATGAAGTGTACACCACTATCCTTGCCGTAGGAGGATTACGGCAAGCGCAACGATTCTGGGAGACGAAAGGGTACAACGCTCGACGAGCCGCAGTCGACACGTGGTATGGCTTCATCACGAAAACTCCTGTCGAGCCAGCACCCAAATCAAAAATGTCGCTGATAACAAATCTGGGACGAAAAAAGCATGTTCCTGTCGCCGAGGCTTCCACATCAGAAGCCGCTGCTCATCATGATGCGACGAGTTGCAACGAATGGTTCTGCGTCAAGCCAACATGCCAGGCTGCTCGTCGACGGCACTCGACAGACAACTTGGTCTTCCACTCGAGCCTTGCAGCCGGCCCACCCATGAGTCCGCTCTCACGGCAACAACTCAGCCTCCTCATCCCAGATCTCCAGCACTTATCCAACATCTGGGTCCACACCGCCGAAGCCTTAATTATCGAGCGAAAGATCGTGGAAGCGCCCAAAGACATCAAGAAAATCGCCCAAGTATTGCTAGAACTCATCAAGGATGACGGAACGGACGGTATCGACGAGTGGTCATCGGGGAACCCTCGGACTGCACCTGTGGAGCCGCAGGAAAGGATGGGCCTTTCGGGAGATGTATCAGACTAGTGGTTTCCTTTTCAATTGTGATAGTGATTTTGCTTGCGAATGAGCATTTTCATGGCGTTTTTGAGCGATGAAATGGTCGTTCTTGTAACCTTTGGGGGACACTTGTGCAAACTGGCGTTGGGGATAGGGGCATTTTTGGGGACAAACTTATAGATATCATATATGTTCGAAATGGGGATACAACGACGCTTTTGGATGCAGGAAAATATACCAAGCCATTTAGGGCCACATCTACACTGTGGATATGACAGGTGAATCTCTGACCGTCCTTCAGTGCCAGAGACAGCGGTATCCACTGGGCGCCACGGCCCTTTCCGAAGTCTCCTACTCTTTCTTTCTCTCATCTCATCCAAGGAGCTTCTTTTCTCACATTCCTCTTTCTCATCTCTCATCCAAGAATTACGTTCGCCGTTCCCTGCTTTTCGTCCTACCTCCTGACCCAATGATGCTTCCGCCTCGATATGATCATTCTGAAGGACGAAGGACTGCCTTCGCTCCGTCCGACTTTGCAACAGTGCGTACCCGACATAATGCGTCGAAATATATCCATCATTCAATCAAACTTCAACGATTCTGAACGCAAAATGCGATAGAAGCCAAATCAGGCCCCTCAAAGAATATATAGTGAAAGTGAACTCATAACTACGATGCCAGCAATCTCATTTCCCCGAGATAGCCGATCTTCGTTGGTCTCCATTACATTTAACGAATACATCAATGGGACTATGAAAGCCGTGAACGCCTCTTCCTTTCCATCCTTGACTTTCCCATTTGCTTCCATTCCATTTTCATTCGTCGCTCAATCATTCAAAGTACTTTCGCTAATGCTTCAACCCAACCAAATCAAATGCTAATGTGGAGGAATCAACGACGCCCACCCATTCCCCGCATGAGCCGCTCCCGAATTTCCTGCTCCGTGTCAAAACCGCTGAGCCCTGAACTCGTCCCATACGCACTATTGCTTCCCCCTCTTGAAACTCCACGTAATAGATCGTTCGTGCCCGTATCGAACGCATTGCCAAGGCCAGAGCTGGTGCCGTAGATGCTATGGCTCCCAGAGCGTGTCGACGATGAAGTTCCACCTAATCCAACACCAAGACCTTGCTGGCCGTAACCGCCCGCACTCATCGCGTTACTCGAACTACCACCACTGTGGCCCAGCGATTCTAACGTCGGGAGATCCACGTACGAAGCCTCCGGGAAATGGCTGTAATGCGACTGATGACTCGTTTGCGTTTGCGTATGCGTCCGTGAGTACGTTGGCGTCGAATTGGTAAGTGAACTAGCTGTCCGATAGGTATTTTCGGCTTGTGAATAAGTGGGAGAGGGCTGCGCTATGCTGTGTGTGCTAGACGTCCTGAAATTGCTTTCGGGTTGGGTGAAGGAGGGAGAGGGTTGCGTAATTGTGTGAGGAGAGGCGGTTCTATAAGTGTTGGAATCCGCTTGGGAGAATTGAGGGGAGGCTTGGCCAATGGTATGCGTGGTGCTGGTTCTATAGGTGTTGTTGCTCATCTGGGGAGAGGCGGTGTGTGTGCCATAGGCATTTGCTAGTTGCGAAGGTTGGTGGGAGGGGTATTGCTGAGTGCTGTATGTTGATTGGCGTTGTTGTTGGCTGGCGTAGAAACCTCCTGTTGATGAGGATCTGGCGGTTGTGGCTGGTGCCATCTTTTGCTGCTCTTCACGCTGACCTTGCTGTGACTTTTGCCGTTGCATCTGAAGTTGAGTTTGGGTTTGGGCAGGCGATTGCTGTTGAGGTTGGGATGGTACGGAAGATGGTTTTTGTAATTGCCGAATATGTTGCTGGGGTGTAATCGATGTGACGGATGTTACGGAGGGGGTGTGACTGCGGCCATTTTGCTGGGGAACGCTTGTGTTGGCAAATCTCTCATAATGCGCTTCAAGGCCCTCAGCTGGCGCTCGAGTTACTGGGATACTCTGTTGAGAGGCCGTCGCCTGAGAATCTGGAATAGTGCTTGGCATAGTAGGAGGTGTGCTTTGGCTCACAACAGAAGATGTCTGCTGACGAGAAGGCGGGTCATTGACGCCAGGAACCTTTGGCTTGCGCTGCCGTGGCCGTTTGGCAGGTGGAGCGGTAGGAGTAGATGTATCGACTGGAGTCCATTGGAAAGCATCCTTTCTCACACCTATTGAGTTGTCTTTAGATGGAGGTAAGGTAGGGGTGTGTTGTACAGATTGAATAGGTTGCACGGACTGTTGGGTCTCTCCAACGTGATTTTGGGGTGCCGCAGAAGGTTGCTTCGGCTTTGAAGGAGGCCGCTTTCGTTTGACACCACTTCCTGTTCCTGTAGAGTTTTGCTGAGGTAACTGTGCAGGAGCTGCATTGGGAGTTACAGAGCTGGTTGCTGGGGCCACAGGAGTCCGGAAGGCATTAATAACAGCGAGCTCCTCGGGACTCAACTCGTCTGGAGCCGCGGCTTTTGATGACGTTCCGTTATGATTTTTTGTGGGGTTGGTTTGCCATGGTTGTTGGGGGTACTGGAGATCATGAGGTTGACTTGTCACGCCTGTTTGATTTGACGGCGGCTGTATGTATGATGTCTGATTTTGCTCCGTATTGTTCAAGCCCGTTCCTTGTACTTGAGGTGATTGCTGTACACGTTGACCAGGCATGGCGTGGTTTTGGCCACCAATTTCAGTAGATCCAGTAGCGTCCATAGACGCCTGAGCACTGCTCTTACGAGCCTTATTTGTCGATCCTTTAGGCCTGCCTCGTCCCCGCTTAGCGGCCGACGCAGTATTGGAGGGGATATCTTCGGGTTGTTGTTTGATAGGCGTTGCAGGTGTATGTTGCTCGACTTGATTATTCGGTTCAGGCACAGGGAGTGGTGCCTGTCCATTGGGCGTCGAATTTATCCCCACGGTATTGACGAGAGAAAGTGATTGAGGGAGTCCCCATGCTGGAGCAGAAACTGCTTGTCCGAAACCAAAGCCATTCCTGGGGTTTGGAGCCTCATCTGGCGGCACATCGATTTTGGTCTTAACCGCCTTGCCCTTCTTCTTCCCGCCGCTGGGAGGTGCTTGGATTCGAGGGACTTCAGGACTTGAAAGGTCAGGGAAGATTTCCGAAAGCCATCCAATGAACAGCGCCCCAGTCTCTCCTGTGTTCGCACTCTCTGGAAATATGCCATCTTCGGGTGGAGGCGCGCCAGGGATTCCACCAAAGTATGCCACCGCTTTGCAGATTTGATCGACCACAGTAACAGGATTGATACTCCGTAATAATGTCAGAAGCCTCGCCTGCTCACGTTTCGTCTCGTCTGGGGCTAACGGTCTTTTTCGCTGCTTGTCTGTTGCAAAAGGAGATGCTCGATCATTCCCATCAAGACCCCTCTTATTCGGCGGAACGTATTTTCCCTGCTGAGCAGCTTTCGCCCTCGACGCAGTATTCTCACTGGTCCTTCTCGCAGCCGCGTCGCGTTCTGCGGCAGCGTCGCGCCCTTGAGCTTCCGCTTTCTTTCCTGGGCTCATCCCCATATGCATAACCCCAAAATTGCCCTGCTTATTATCCGTCTTTCCCTTCAATTTGCTGGGCACTGGGTTTCTGACCCTGCCGTCTTTGTTTGGCCCAAGTATTCCTTCGTTTATCGGATTCGATGCAAGCTCGACCAGCGCGAGGTTGAATCCAACGGGCGACGAGCTAGTCTGATTGTGCTCCTGAGCCGTCGCTCTCGCCGGCGCGGTAGATGGCGTACGGTCTATGATCTGGCCCGAGGAGGGGCGAGATGATTGTGCCATCTGCTCTGGGTCTGAATCTCGGTTCGATGTCACTACTGGCGTCTGTAGCGGATCGGTGATCGCGTTTGGAGGCCTAGGCGCGTTATCGACGAAGGTGGTCAATCGGAATTGACCAAATGACGAGCTGTTGCCGGTCACAAGAGGTGCGATGCTCGCAGCGGCTGTGGCCATGATCGCAGATTGAAGATTGTGGTTATCGCCATCCTCTCTGGGCAAAATCTGTTATTTGAGTACAAGTTCTTCTTGCGACGCACACGAGTTCAGTCAGCTACTGTTACTCCGCTTAAACAAGGGCATTTCAACCAATAACACAGAAGCAGTGCAGGGCTTCCCCAACCCCAAATAGTTCAGAGTGCTAGCGACTGAATAAACGCGAACGTCAAAGCTCAGGTTACAGGGAAGGTGCGACTATTTTTATCTATACCTCCGTCTATTGTTTGGGGTCGATATTGGACTTCAACTATCACTTTCGCTGTGGAGAATTATATTTAAGTGCTGAAGTGCCCCCAATATCAAACAATCGTCCTCGGGCAGAACTGAGAGGATACCTGTGACAGCTCACTCACTCGGAAGGGTGTGGCACAGCCATGGGCGAAGATTGACAGATATCGCCAATTTGATAGGCCAAACGAGTACGGGTTGTGTCCTATCATATGCTTTCCTAGCTATGCTACATATGGCCGTGAAACTCACTGCCCGTCTCTCTTGCCATAGGATATCGTGATCGCATGCCATATTTCGCCGCATTCATTTCATCCATCGGCGGCCGCCATTCCCTTTTTCCCACCTGCCTCACTGCCTCCCTAAGACTTCACCGTCCACAGTTCTGGTGTCCATCCTTTGGACCTTAGCTTCTTGCTCTTCGATGAGCTCCCTCTAGCAGCTGTAATAAGCAGAAGAGACTTCCCAGCATGCGCAAAAGCTTCCACCAGCTCTTGCATTCGGCCAACTTTCATAAATAGTTCCAGTAAGTCAGAGTCTTCTGCCGCCATGAGTGCAGATAAATCCATGCACTCCATAAGAAGATCTCGAGACAAAGACTCGCCGCAATATTGCAATGTACTGATATACGCCAATATCGTCTCAGGCAAGTAAGCCTCTCGGAGTCTTCGGAACTCTTCTCCACCTTCTTCTATTCAATCGTCTCAGTGATATGTAATAAGAGTTAGGGGAAAAAGCTCACCTTGCTGGCTTGTAAGTAACCAACCCTTTAGCAGCGGTGCCACGAGAGGTCTTATGTTGTTGACGCAAACGGCAAGTCGTTGTCGCCATCCCTTTTTGTACATGGGGTCCGTTTGCCTACGTCGAACAGGTTAATGAGTGTTTTGCTTGTCAGTTGTCGACTTACTCGTTCATCAACTGGCCCAAGCTAGTAATGGTTTCCATGTTATCCAGCGATTGAATCAGCGCCTCAAGCTCCCTAAAACTCTTCGCCTCCGCAAGCAAATGCTTTCTCAACAGCCGTTTCTCGTCTGCCGATCCATCAAGGACCTCCGTTAAGTCCTCGTCCTCGCTTCCGCCTTCCAGCATGTCAAAATCAACTGTCTGGCCGAGTATGGCTCCTGTTTTGCTGCGGGCAATGTCCGAACTTGAAAGTCTCATAGCTAGCATTCGAGCAGCAGTGAGATGCATGTTTTCTGCAGAGAATTAGATGAAGATATAACGAAGAGGACTAAGAGATACCGACTGAAAAAGCGTAGGTAGAGCATCGTGCCGATGATGAATGTTTCGCTCCAGAGTCCATCAACGAGCTGATACCATTCCAAGCTTCTGATGAAGAGCATATCAATCCTCTCAACCCTTTCAACATCATCTCCAAAGAAGTCCTTTCTTACTTTCCTTCCCGAGTCATCGAGACTGTCCTCCAGGAGCTTGAATTTCCCATCGGCAGGGTATTCCCCAGTTCTATCCGTTGGATCTGGGTAGTCAGCGAAGAGATACCGCGATTGGAACTTGACAAATTCTTGAACGTCAAGTCCCAATTCTCTCATCAGCTTGATCTGTGTAACTCGTTGCTCGTGGTCAGTGACATCAATGAGATTCCTGCTGAGGGTGGCGTATCGTCTGGCCCCGGAAAGTTGAGAACAATAAAGAGGTATGAGTTCTTCTTTGCCGGCAAGCCGCAGGAAGCTTATGTATGAAACAATGACGTTCTCGATGACCGTCTGTCGAAAAGCTCCACCCAAGTCGAGACCTAGGCTTATGAAAATAAGTAGTGCGTGGGTGAGAACACGTAGACTGTCATGGTCATCCAAGGCGACATATCTATTGATATCTTCGTTTTCCGGGCACTCTTCAGTTGCTGGAATAAGGTTCGAGGGACCATCGTGGTTTGCAAATTTTGAGAGAGCCAAGCCTTGCTGGTAGATGAAGTTGTCGAATTGGTTGGCAATCAAAACACCCTGAAGCATCTTCATCGGTTGTGAGGTTTCTCCTGACGTTCTGGGGTCGGTCTTCAAGGTTTCGACCAGCCTTCTTCCCGCAGTCCCAGAGTCGCCATGGAATTGAACAGCATCGAAGGAACCGAAGTTCGAAATCGTGCTAGAAATCGCGCTCTGTGGGAATCGTTTCTGGAGATAATTGTCGAATTGAGTTCTCAAAAGAGCGTTGTAGTGCGCGAAGACAAAATCATCCCATGATCTGCAAACAGGCTCCACACTCGATATGTCTCCACTCAGGATGCCATAGACTGCTCGCTCATATTCGTCACCGCCTCCTTTCCGAGCCAGAGCAAAGCACATTCTTCTCCAAAGCGCGTTTGATGCAGGATTTCCGATCTCGTCATCGTCGTCAGCTGGTTTCTCATCTGGCAGGCCCGACATGCTGACAGCTCTCCAGATCTCCGTTCGTTCCGTACACCATTCCCTAATCTCAGCAAAATCCTTTCCTCGGCGCAGCATTTCGTAGCATCCCAGCCAGATTGCTCTCTCAAAGTATTCATCCTGCGCTTCCAATTTCCTACCTTGACGAGCCATAGCATCAGGATCGAGCTGCGTAACCAAAGGCTCTGTTCCTGCAGAGTTCAAATGCACTCTTTGAACCTCTTCTGAGGCAGAGTCCAGAGCTTGGGGCCAAGTATGTAAACGCTTCTGGTTTTTTATAGCCGCCTTGGTATGGATCCATCCGTGAGCAATAATATCACCTCTTTCGGCGTTTTGTTGGAGATCGTGAACGAGAATGTCGATGTCTTCGCCGGTCTCTTCGGCCGTATCCTTCAACCATTGCAGAACAGTTTTCCGCTCAAGCGCAAGGCTATCCGACTCCAGAAATTCCTCCCAAATCTCGCGTTCAGTTGAGTATTGGTTAAGTTTGGGTCGTGGTTCTGTGCCCTTGCTTTCTGAGCCCGGAGGTGGAAATCGCTTTTGGACAAGTCGGCGTAAAAGATCCCAAGTCTGAGCTTCCTGTTCCCAGCGTTCAAGATCTTCCAGAGTTGTTTGTTGTTCTGGAAACACCTGTCCATCGGCCTCCTCCACTTCCATATCCTCATCGTCTTGCGTAATCTTGAACCCACGCATCTTCTTCCTCCATTTTAGACCGTCTTTCTTCCGTCGCTCAGCTTCGTGTTGCTCTCGTAGGCGCGTGAGCGTATCTAAAGCAATGCTGTAATACAAGTCGATAAGGTCGATCGTCATTTCATACTTCTCGTCTCTCGAAGTAGCTCGTAATGGGTTATATCCGTCTAAGACTTCGGCGAACCGTTCAACCTCTCTTCCCACGCGATTCGCAGCTTCGCGGAGGGGATGTAGAACATCTTCGGTATCTTCCGAGGTGTCGAATTGACCTTGTCTCTCGAAGTCTAGGTCAAATTTATTAGCTAATTACCCATCAACACCCTGTGCGACCAAAAACCACTGACCTCCATTGTCCTCGCCCACTGAGTGCATATCGCCTTCTAAGGATGAATCAGGCTCCATAGAGACATCTCGCTCGGACACCATTTCAGACTGCTAAAACTCTGTTGGTAGCATTTCTAAAGATGAGAAGTCGAAACTTACTTCAGGGAATTTGTAGTTAAATTCACGGCCGATCTAGGAGACCAAAATGGTGAGCTCGTTTCCATATATTCACTGAGAGGACAACTAACCTGCGAACGTCCAGGGACTAGCGCATTGCTTCGTGTCATGGGCGCCATGGTCCTCGAATCTGCTTGCTGAATCTAGCCGAGTAATAAATTATCATCACGCGTGAACGATCTGTTCGTTGATGTTGATGCCGCAGGTCTCTGGAAATACAGCGCCAAAATATTCAGGTACCGCGTCCTTCCAAGCTTAGGCCGAAAACATCCTTAGCGCGAGCAGGGTCGGCATAAAAGTTCAGTGTTCTTCGAAAAATCTATCTTCCGAAATACAATGTCTTTACAGTGGCCATCTAAATAGAGTCTCGGAATAAGCCTCCATAGGAGTAACCATCATTGCTTGTTCAGATCCTTTGGATCTCTTTGCGCGCTCATGATCGCCAAGAGCAAATTCGACTCTTCCTGTTCACGTTCCCTGACCTCTTTGGAGGGTTGAAGGTGGACAGCAAACTTGGAGCGCTACATTCTTTGGTGAAGGAATCCGAGGTTAGAAGGTCTATCTTGAGGCTTCTTCTTTGTTCGAAAGCTATCTACACATGGGATGTTGTCTCTTGGGAGCCTTGTTGCTCACTTTGTGCTTTCCTCTGCCCTCTGCTTCAACTTGAGCTTCAGCAAACTAGCCTTGGGACAGCTCACGGATTTAGCATCATCTCCGTATTTCGAATAGAAGACCTGGCAGCAATCATACAAGGCATCAACCTGAGATCTGCACTTTTCTTCTTTGTAGGAATTCTTGGCCAAACAGTCTGAAGCGCCACCGTCAGCCAAATTTTGCTTCTGTGGATGGAAAGACGAATCACTGACCCTGTATCGCACACTTGGGGATGTTGTTAGCACTGTTGGTCAAGGATATTGAAAGAGAGCAAACATACTGCTTTTGAATGACATGGAGGATCCGTGTCCAAATCATCCTTTGATGCCTGCATGAAAGTGAGTTTCCATAAATCAATATAAAGTCCCGTCATTGATTCACCATTTTGGATTCTTTTCTCCTCAAAAAACGTCTTTGATCTGTGCATAAAGCCGTATTCTGGAAGTAGCTTGCTCTCTTGAACACGCATCAAATTTCGTGAGGAAACGAAATCAAACTATCAGATTCACTTTGGACTTTGGAGTGAATGCCAGTACCTATCAAGACTTTCAAAAAGATTCGAGAATAATCCTTCCTTCCTAGGTTAGCGCGCGCAGCCGCCACCAATCGAAGCGTGAATTTCAATTGTTCCCCCCACCAAGACTACTCCCTCCTTCGCAACCACAACTCTTCCACCAACTCTTCGCAACATACAAAACTTACACCCTCAACTCCCAAACCTTCGAGGTAACAGTCTATCTGGTAAGTTTTAAACAATCATCTCTCTCTCTCGTCTTGTGACCCCATCACTAAGACCATGACAGCCTCACACACACAATCTCCGAGAACAACTTGACTCCACCCTCCAACCAAGATGTCTGGATCTGATGAGAACGGAAGCCCCGGCGGCCCCGAGAAGCCTGAAGGCCCTCCCGTCAGCGAACATCTCAACATCAAAGTCACCGACAATAACAATGAGGTCTTCTTCAAGATCAAGCGCACCACAGCCTTGAAGAAGCTCATGGATGCCTTCTGTGAGAGACAGGGCAAGGCCCCCAACTCCGTCCGCTTCCTGTTCGATGGCAGTCGTGTACAAGCTACGGATAGCCCGGATACGGTAAGCCTTCTTTAAACTTTTCATATTTCTTGCGAGATAATCGCGATGCCCCTCCCTTGATACGCTAAAGCTGACATGGTTCCAAACAGCTCGATATGCAGGACGGCGATACCCTTGAGGTCCATCAAGAGCAGATCGGTGGCGCGTAATAAACCGAGCAATGTCGACGAATATGCGAATGTGGGCGAACTTTATGGGTGGGCGATGAGTGAAGATGGATGGGATTTGAAGACGGCTTGCATCTGGGGGTATGGGTTTTCTAGGGGGCTTTCGTTTGCCAAGGCGTGAAAGGCGTCTCTTCATAGCATGCTTGGTTCCGCAGGAGAAGTGGTTTAGAAGTTTTCCTTGCTTTTATGGGCTCAGTCTTCTCGGTTTCATGATCTCCGTCGCGTACTATGGAGCTTTTTCTTGCAGAAAAGAATACAGTCTACATCAAAATATCAACGCGGCATTTCCTTCGATTTTTTAAATGCGTGTTCGCCATCCGGGAAGGAGATGTCGAGATATCGCCGTCATCGAGCTGAAGAGAAGGATACGAGTCACAATTTCGAGCACGGATTTAAATCTCTATTGATGGCCCATAAAATACGATCTATTTCTCGGAGTCCTTCTTTTCATAATCGATGCCTAATTACTGTAATGAAGCCAGTGATCAAGGTCATAATTCCCAATGCGCACCATTTTCAAAGTAAGGGTGATGTCGTGCCTCGCAACCCTCACCACTTTCTCATCTCCCAGCCATTTCCAGACCCTCAAATGTATACAGATAACCAACGCCTTCATGCTATGCACCATACCAAACCCATGCCCATCCATGCAATATATAGCCCTCCCTAACCCCAAGCTTCTGTCTAATCCTCCCAAACAGCAGCCTTAGCCCGTTCAGCCTCCTCCTTCGCCCTAGCAGCCGCTTCTTTCTCCGCATTCCGTCTCTTAATCTCCTTCTCCTTAACTGCCCTATCATACTGCTTCTGCTCCTCCGTTTTCTTCGGGGCCCTCACCCCAAGCGCACCAGCAATCATCCTCTTGGCTACTGCATCCGTTTTCTCTGGTCTCAGCCCCTGTCTCTCCCTTTCACTCCCTCCTCTAAAATCTCCAGCACCGTCAATACCGTAGCCATAGGGACTAATGAAAGTTTCCCTGGAGTCGGAGGAAGTTGGTGAAATGGGCGTTGGGGGCGGCGCAGATGGGTAATCTGCTGATTGTTGAGGAGAAATGGGTCGATCTGTGTCTTCGCCTGAATCTTCTAGTTCTTCGTCTTCCCAGGACTCGGCTACGGGTTGCTTTTTCTTGAAGGCGGAAGAGGATTTCGAGGGTGTGGGTTGCAGGGAGAGTTTTGTTAGGGAGGATTCGAGTTCTGTCTTCTTAATCAGCTCCTTGCTCCACGCATCAGTTATCAGAGTACCGAGGCGAGCGGGGCTGACCTTTTGGTGCTGCTGCCATTATGGCTATATATTTATTAATCTTCTGGGTTGTTTACTGGTGCTGAGTCTTGAATTCTGGATAAAGAGTGCATGTAAAAGAGTGTGTTGTGGTTCTCATGCAACAGTCCGAGGTTGCGTTGCAAGTAGGTCTCGAACCTGAAAAAATGCGGGGAGGGTTGCCCTTTGTGGGGTCCAATACGTTTCCCTCCCGTCCGACGCGGACGGGAGAGATAATTTTAACATTCAGCCGTTCTTAGATGATGACACTCGAATCAACACGGCATATCAATCCGGAAGAATAATATCAAGTTGAGTACATTAACAGAGTTGATGAAAGGGTATTTTTAATTCAAGGTTCAAGTCACGCTCTGAGTTATCGAGCAAGGTGGAGAAGTTTCAACTGCCCCTGATGATCAATCGAGAGGCATACAGCCTTTATGCAGACATACTCGGCACCGACCCTCACGTGCAATCCACTTCTTCACCAAAGTGTTATTCCCGGCTATGAAGCTTCACAAGTAGAGCTCCGATTACAAGGCCGAGATGTCTCCGGTCCAATATTTATATAATTTGCTTCTCATTGCTCCCAATCCCCTATCCTATGAATTCATAGATTAGATTTCTCTTTTTCTCATGAAACTTTCTTGTTTTAAATGAATTGAGCTGAAGCCATGATTCGGCAGCTTGCTGCGCGGGGTCGAAGCTCCGTTTCAAGAAAGTTTTTTAGTACGTCCGCGAGGAGGAGGGGTTATGAGGATACAATATGGAATTTGAAGATTGGGGAGCATACGAGGGTCATTTTTCAGGGATTTACTGGTTTGTTTAATTGTTCAATTTCCGGGAATTGTGGCTGACAAGTTGAGCAGGAAAACAAGTGAGTCCGTGATCAATATATCCCACTTCTGGGTACTCACAGAATCCAGGCCACAACAAACGCAAAAGAGTCAATAGCATGGGGGACCAACATAGTTGGTGGTGTCAGGCCAGGCAAGACTGGAGAACATCTTGGCCTTCCTGTGCTGCCCTCTGTTCGTGAAGTAAGTATTGAATCCCGTGTATGGGTTACATTAATCACTGATTATTTCTAGGCTATGGACAAGTTGAAGCCAGATGCAACTGGAATCTACGTAGCGGCACATCAAGCACCTGGAGCCATTGAGGAAGCTATCGAAGCAGAAGTTCCTCTCATCGTTGCGGTTGCCGAGCATATTCCCATTCATGATATCTTAAGAGTATGATTGCCCACCTTGATATGGATGGATAGGTTACTGAAGATTTTAGATTCATTCCATGTTGAAGACCCAATCAAAGTCTCGATTTGTAGGTGCCAACGCTCCTGGTATCATATCTGCCATTGGCAAATGCAGAATTGGATTCCAGCCTCTTCCATGTTTCATGCCAGGACGTATTGGCATCGTTGCCAAATCCGGGACTCTGAGCTATGAAGGTTAGCATCTCTCCTACAACCAATGTGCGTGTGCTAATTTCCGGAACAGCTGTGGCATCGACGACAAGATCTGGACTTGGCCAAAGTCTCTGTATAGGGATGGGCGGCGATGTTCTTGCTGGCACGAACTTCGTCGACGCCTTGAAAATCTTTGAGCATGACGACGATACCGAAGGTATTGTGTTGATTGGTGAGATTGGAGGTGAAGCAGAATTGGTGGCGGCGGAATGGATCAAGGAGTATAGAAAGCGCTCTTCCAACCCCAAGTATGTTTTCAAGCCCAAAGTCTGGGAGAGAAAGTCTAACATACCCTCCATAGACCAATTTCTGCACTCGTTGGAGGTATAAACTCTGCTCCAGGACGCGTAATGGGCCATGCTGGAGCTTTCACTCTTCCGGGAGAGCCAGATGCACTGACAAAAATCAAACATTTGCAAGATGCAGGTGTTACGATTGTCAACCACCCTGCAAAATTTGGTGATGCCATGAAGACATTACTGGGAAACTCTGGGCGCGCAAGTAGTGGTGCTGCAACCACCGGAGCTAGACAACAAAGAGGAATGCACACCATGCGGAGATTACGGCCAACCGTTCGATCACCAGCGCCAAGAATGGTTGAACAGAAGCGGACTTTGTATATACGGGAGGACGACGCACTTGATATGCTCCGTGAAAGGGGTATTAATGCATCTGAGTACTCGGGGAAAGGAGACAAACGCCTCTTGGCTGTCGCTGTTGATCGGGCAAATCTCTGTCCGTGCATCATTGCTTCACCCGCAACCGATCAGTCAAATCCTCAAGCCGAAGCCAAGAAATTTCCTTTTGATTACGGGAAGGGATTTGACGTCTCTCAAGCCATAGCAGTTGCTGAGCATTTGAAACTTAGCGAAACTTCCAAGGAATCTCTGCCAAAGTTGATCAACAGGCTCGTTGAGCTTTACATGAACAAGGAAGCTTTCCTTCTCGAGACAATGGTTGTGGAGCGGCTAAGAGATCTCAAAGTGGTTGGTGCTCGCTTTGGATTCGACGACGCAGCGTTCCGAAGCACACAGCGTCAAGCCGATGTTCATGCTCTCCGCCGTATTGAAGACGAAGATCCCTATGAGGTTGAAGCCGAAAAGGATGGCATCGTGTACATCAAGCTGGCAGGAGATGGCAACATCGGAACTCTGGTCAACGGTGCCGGTCTCGCTATGAACACCGTGGACGCTTTAGCAGATGCAGGAGGCAAAGCGGCGAACTTCTTGGACACTGGTGGCAAGGCTACATCCGAAACGGTCAAGAAGAGCTTCCAGGTGATCTTACAAGATGACCGAGTGAAAGTTATCTTTGTCAACATCTTTGGCGGCCTGACACTAGGAGATATGATAGCAAATGGAGTTCTTCTTGCCTTCAAGGAGTTGGAGGTGAGGCTGCCTGTGGTGGTACGAATTCGGGGAACAAATGAGGAGGAAGGACAGAAAATCGTAAGTATATTTACATCCTCGTCCCAGATCTGACAGCTGACTTGAGGTAGATTGCGAGGAGCGGTCTGCCATTGCATGCATTCGACGACTTCGAGGAGGCAGCAGCAAAAGCAATAGAGCTTGCCAGTAAATCATAGAGATAATGATATCACTAGACGCGTTGTGTATGTATATCTTAGAATTTTATAAATAGATGAGATTAGCGGATCGAATAAAAGTTCTTCCCATCCATGGTCGTCGGACTTCAAGGAGGCTGATCACTGCTGAAGCTCTCACGGTCTGTAAGATGGCCTTAGTAATTGCAGGGTTCAGAAGGGCATGGTTAAAGTTCGGTGTGGCCGAGATCACGTGTAAACCCCACATTCGCTATAACGTGCAAGGGCTTGAGCGCCATGGCGCCGAAGTTGACGAGGTGGAGAGCACGTCATCGACACGAAAAGATGTTGGAATTTTGGACTCTTTAGTCATGATATCTGAATTTTCATCCCTAACTGAAGCCGACACGAATATATTGCAACATGATATCGCAAATAGGTTCCAAGAAGTTGGGTATGGGCCCACATGTGTGGCACTTCTCAGCGAAACGGCAAATGCATGGCTATCAAGATGGCTGACGGGGAGGAGCCATGTCTCCCTTGGAAAGATGCATCAAAAGATGGGGAAATCATTCCTCGTGGCTCCAGAATCAGCCACCACTCGCACGCCGCCAAGTTCCCATACCCAGATAGCTTACGCCCGCCATTACTGTACAGTAAGAAGGCCCTGGCAAGCCACACGCAGCTTATCTCGAGGACCAAGAATTGTGGAATGCTACTTCGTAGAATGCTTACTTGGTTGAATTGACTTCCTCAAAGGCTAACGAAAACTCCGTACATTTAACAATTCTAGCCAGACCCTTACACCTGGATTTTCAATCGATCGTGATCCGGATCATGGAGAGGCGTTTGACGCCGCAAGTTTCAAGTCCGTTTGTCTTGGACAACCTTCGAGCAAACCCTTAAAAGCAGACAAACCACAGCTGTACCTTCCTTGCCATAATCTTACGTCTAGCGCATGTAAAGCTTCAAGTGAGATATCATCTAACAGGGCTTCGTCGCACACCCTTCCGAATCCCCATGATCCATGAGGTTGATTAATTCGGAGGCGGGCAGATAACAGCGATATGAATCGCGGATCATCAACAAACTTTTCCTAGCACCCCCCACTACCTTGCTATCCTACTGTACTAACAACAGCTTCCTTGTCAAATCGAAGCACCGTTGTGCGTTGATAGGTATACAACCTAGTATTTAGGGCAATCCACTTGCAGTAGCTGCCTGTAGGTTCTTTCCAGATCCTACGTATCAGCCCCAAGTAGGGGTAGAAAAAGTCATTACCATGCACTTCTTAACCTCCGCCTTCCCCCGTTCTGTTCAGCAACATTTTGCCGACGTCGAGAAGCATCGTCAATTCCTCGCTGTGATTCCCAACAATTTCACAGTCCGTGTTTCGATCGAACATTCCTCGGTGCGCGCCCTTCTATTTAGGTTCATAGCCGTTCAGTGGTTAATGCAGCCCATTTCGCCTCTTCCCTCTCACCCAATTCATTATACGCCCATCGTCCATTTTCCCTCCCGAAAATGGCGTTGATCAACGATCAGTCTACGGACATCACACACGAAAATAAGGACAACATCATTGACAATAACTTGGACAATGGGAGCGACAGCGGCAATGCTGTGGACGCGGAGAAGGGTACCAACAGCCGATATGGACGCAGCACCAGTGACAAGAGTGTTGGTGGCAGAATCGCTCCTGTCTTACCACATTTGCAGGGCTATGACTTCGGAAGCGATGACTCTGGGTCGGACATCTTGGGGAGGCAGATTGAGATGGAAGCA
This sequence comes from Gamarada debralockiae, assembly GCA_002803225.1. Classification (NCBI taxonomy): domain Eukaryota; kingdom Fungi; phylum Ascomycota; class Leotiomycetes; order Helotiales; family Hyphodiscaceae; genus Gamarada; species Gamarada debralockiae. The sequence goes on from NXFV01001716.1 coordinate 42,571, forward strand.
GGGAATGCGATTCGATATCGTACCTGCAGTTGGCAAAAGGTACGCTATTCCTGGCTTTGTGGGGATTCCAGCACCTCCTATTTCTGGAGGACTGGCGGCGTAGAAATATCGGGTTTTACGCATCAAGAACTTTTGCGACTTCGGTCAAACTTGGGATTTGGGCTCAACGGCTTTTGATACTTGCTGATACTTGAGTTCCTAGACTGCGGCCCTCCGTATGTATTTCCTCGGAGCAATCTATTTCCTTATTTGTCCGAATTCGTGAGTTCGATGAGTATATCTTGTCTCAAAGCACGTCTTTGGAGTAGAGACATAGTTCGGAACTCATAAGACCTCTCCTGGCTCTCTCTCTCTTCCTTATCGAACAACAGCTGACTCCGAAATTCTCAAAAGTCTTCTCCGAATACATCTGCTTGGCTATCATGTCTTTCCCGTACTCTTACTCGGTTTTGGGTCTCGTTCCAGGTCTCATTCTGACTGTCGTTGTTGCGGCACTCGTCTTGTATACTTCGCTTGTCCTTTGGTAAGCAGATTCGCCTGGCCTCAATTTCATCTGATATTCTGACAATTCACAGGGAGTTTTGTCTTCGTCACCCAGAGGTCAGGGACGTATGCGACATTGGTCAGATGCTTTTCTGGGGCAAGACATGGGCCTGGTATGCCACTGCAGTCATGTTCGTTCTGAACAACACCTTCATTCAGGTATGTTAGATTCCATCCTTCTGTGCAACATGCACTCATAAGTCACAGGGTCTGCACGTTCTCGTCAGTGCTAAGTACCTCAACACCATGACCAACCACAGCCAATGCACTGTAGTCTTTGCAGTCATTGCTACGCTCATCTGCTGGGTCTGCTCTCTTCCAAGGACTTTCAGTGGCCTGTCAAAGTTGGGAACTGGTTCAGCATTCTTCACATTCATCTCTGTTCTTTTGGCCGCTATCTTCGCCGGAATCGAGGCTCATCCCTATGAGTATAACCCTGATCCCGACTCTATCATTCCACTCACTGGCCTTCACGGTGGAGAGCCGACAGTATTTGCTGTTCCAACGGCTGGTACGACATTCGTGGCGGGAATGAGCGCCTTCTTGAACATTAGTTACACTTTCATAGGGCAGATCACCCTTCCTTCTTTTATCGCTGAAATGCGAAATCCCAAAGATTTCCCCAAGGCACTTTGGGTAGTCACGATCTGTGAGATTTTCTTGTTCGGCTGTGTTGGGGCTGTTGTCTACGTAAGTACATTTTCGGAGTAGTTCATTCCATAGCATTTGGCGAGTTCTCCTCCCGAATTCTACTCTTAAAGGGATATTCCTCAAGTGAAAACTCGTTTCTGAGCTCCTGAACGCTTCTCAGCTCTGTAACTCCTCCCTTATCAAGCATATGCTGACTCCAAGGTTTCGAAGGCGTACACCGGAACGAATTACAATAGCGCTCCCGCTTTCGGGTCTCTTGGAAACGAGGTTTACAAGAAGGTGGCCTTCTCTTTCATGATTCCTACTCTGATTTTCCTGGGTGTCCTCTATGCGTCCGTTTCCGCGAGATTCATCTTCTTCCGAGTCTTCGAGGGCACCAAACACAAAGGTGAACACACCGTGATAGGATGGGCCTCATGGGCTGGAATTCTTGGAGCAACATGGCTTGGAGCCTTCATCATCGCCGAGGTGATCCCTTTCTTCTCCGACCTGTTGTCCTTGATGTCCTCCCTGTTCGACTCCTTCTTTGGATTCATCTTCTGGGGGGTTGCATACATCAGAATGAGAAGGGTTGACGGAGGAATCAATTGGCTGCACGAGCAATCGTTGTACGGATATTCGATATTGGCACTCAACATCGTCATCATTATCATTGGATTCTTCTTCCTCAGTGCAGGAACTTATACGAGTGTGCAGTCCATCATCAACAGCTACGCCGCAGGAGCTGTAGGGGGTGTTTTCTCCTGCGCCAGCAACGGTATCTGATTGGGGAGAAAGATCATTCATAAACAGCCGTAGACATACTTCGTTGGATTATTATGGCTGAGGTTCGGAATAATGTACTACACGGAGTCCAGTATACCTTAGGGGTAGCAAGAATTATGTATAAGCTATACCCCTCGCATTGCCTTCTTCACTCCTGGATTTGAGTCTGGAACGTCTGGTTTGTAAATTTGTTCAAGGGGAGTGAGCACTAGGAAACGAAATGAGCATCAAAGTGGTCAGCAAATTAGCAAAATTCCATCCGAACGTCACACAACCCCACCTGCACCATCTCCAGTGACAGACCCACAGTGACGCATTGGAGAATGCCCCGCAACGGCTTCCTGAGAAGAGAAACCTTCAGAATACCCATCCTGGAAATTTATAATCATCAGGCATTGTCCAATCCCGACTCTAAAGCATCTCCTCGGACAATTTCCTATGTATTGTAGAATCAAATCCCGAACATAAGTTACATAAGTGTAAAGGTTTCCTCCAAAGAAAGTAATAAGAAGCCTAAGCTCAAGTTTATTTACCTCGCCAGCAAACTACAGGCCCAAAGGTGTTTTATTTCTTTGAAACAGAACTGAAGATGAGCAACCCCGCAATCGAGAAATACGGCTGGACAGCTGTCCCCGTAAATGTTAAGACCCTCCTCTCTCAATCCCAAGCTTCTTCCAGCCCCGCGAAGCCCATCTCCGTATCCTCCATCAATCTCCCCTCCTCACCCCTCGCCAAGGCTGTCCACGAATATGCGCAAAAGGAACTCCCCATCGAAACATTTAACCACTCTATGCGAGTATTTTATTATGGTATGTCCTCTCCACCAACTTTGCAGCGGAGGAGAGAGAGGAGAAGGAAAGGGAAGAAGCGAGTGCTGATTGAGGTCGTTGGATAGGAAAGGCGATTCTTCAGCAAGCATTCCCGAGCTGGTCGACAGTGTCATTTGACGAGACATATTTCTTGACTTGCTTGTTGCATGATATTGGAACTACGGATAAGAACATCCACGCCACGTTAATGTCTTTCGAATTCTACGGCGGACTCATAGTCCTCGATGTCCTCAAGTCCCTCGGCGCACCGATCGAACAGGCAGAGAATGTTGCGGAGGCGGTCATCAGACACCAGGACTTGGGCGACGTGGGGACCATTACTCGCATCGGAGCACTCACCCAACTGGCGACTATTTTTGACAACATGGGAGAGAATGCGGATTTGGTACACAAGGAAACGATTGAGGATGTGGTAAAGGCGTATCCGAGAAAGAAGTGGAGTGCTTGTTTTGCAAGCACGATTCGCAGGGAGAATGGATTGAAGCCTTGGGCGCATACTACGCATCTTGGGGAGGAGGATTTCCCGGAGGGTGTGCTGGGGAATAAGTTGATGGCGCCTTGGGATGATATGCAGTGAGGGGAAAGCGGGCTGGAGTCGATGGTTCCGAGCAGGAGGTGCCGGTATTGGCGGATGTACGATATTAAAAAGAACGCGTACGGATGATGGGAAAATATGTAATGAGCAGCAAAAGTATTATGACTGGCATCTTCAATTGACCTGTATGTACTTCAACTCCAAGAACTACATGAACGCCTGACAGAATGCAGCCAACATAGGAGAGGCAAATGAGTGGCATGATTTCGGATTCTCATGGATCTCGTGTGATATTGCAAAGCGCTGAATCAAAGTACAAGGAAATCAACGAAGAGAGCGAATAGAACACCATAACAATTTCCAACTCCCAACTGATTAAGCCTTCAACTCCCTCTCCATGCAAGGCCGACACACAACCACTGTCTCGTTGCCCACCTCCTTGGGGAAGAACGAACCATCGTCGAACCCTCCTCTGCATGTTGTGCAGCGGAAGCAGCGATCGTGCCATTCTCCACCCATTGCTTGGACGTATTCGCCGATGACTGGCTGCTTGCACTTGAGGCACTTGGGAGCTCGTCTCTCTGTGCGCTTAGTCTGACAGTTCAGGCACCATGCATACCCGTCCTTTTCGATGTGGCTCATGCCTTTCTCGAAAGGATCACCACATTCAGCGCAGAAGAAATGCCCGAAATGCCAATGCTCACCCAATGCAACGGTGTGCTCGCCGATGATAGGAGTCTTGCAGTGTTTGCATCTGGGAGCGAAGTTCTCGTGCCAGTCGAGGTGACAGAAGTAGCGGAGTCTCTCGTCGCCATCTTCCGCCATGGTTTGCCCTTCGATTTCTGGGAGCTGCTCTCCTCGAGCTCGTCGTTGGATGCGATCAAGACGTTGGGCGCGATTTACCTGTGGCTCGGGGCTGATTTCAAGGGCTTCGAGTCCGGTTCCGCACGTGAAGCAGATGAAGCACTGGGGATGGAAGCGTTCGGTAGCTCCACGAAGTGCAACCACACGTCCCTCGATTGGGAGTTGGCATTGATGACAAGTTGCCGTTGCTCTCTTTCCTGCTGGTGACCAGTGGCCTCTGGAAACGGGTGCTGTTGCATGGTGGCGAGGTGGAGGGCGACTTGAAGTCTTTGGATCTGGGAGGGGTCTCTTTCCGTTGCTTGAGTTAGAGTTGCTTGACTCGATGTTGATAGTCGGAACGTCAGGTGCTGAAATAGATATTGAAGGTGCATCAGGAAAGTTAATTGTAGGGACAGATGGTGATGAATCTGGGAGATTTATGACGGGCGCGGTAACAGCGCGAGTATGATTTAGGTCGATTGAGGGTGTGCCAGGAAGGAGAATTGTCGGGATAGAGGTTGCGACATCCTTCGAATCTGAGCGAGCAGGTATGCTCTGCCTTTCGCCGCTGGAAGACCGGCCTTCGAACTTTGATCGTCTTCGCTCTTCTGGCTTGTCATCAGCCTCTCTTGGCTTCCAATTTTTATCAAAGCTTACGATTGGGCGTCCCGGCTTGTCGCTCACAACGGTAGGTGTTGGTAGCTTGGGACTTCGGTCTTTCAAGCGCATGCTTGTTGCTTGTCGAATCTCGTCACTTCTGATCTCAAGACCGTCTTTGGTATCTTTCTCGGGAACTGGAGGCTTTTCTGAAGCTGACTCTGGGTCAGAAGCTTTCGGTGGTGGTGGAGGGTTGGATGTATAGGCTGGGTTTCTTGACTGGGAAGGCGGATTGCGATGGATTTCTGATGACGAGAGCTTTTTGATGGGCTCTGGAAGGGTGCTATTCGATCGCGGAATCAAGTCTTGTGCGAACTGGACGCGATTCAAGGGATTTCTCGGCTTAATGCGTAAAGGAGCAGGCATGTCTCGTGCTTCCGTAGAACGTCCGCGATCCGGACTCTCTTGTTCGGGTTCTTCCCAAATCTGATCGCCCGTGAAGGTTCCGACAATTTCTCCACTGAGATTTCTCTTTGCACTGCTTCTTCTGCGTGAGCCGCCCTGGGGTCTGAAAGCACCTGAAATACTGCCATAGGATTTGTGTGTTGTCGACTGAGTACCGTCTCTCGAAGGCTCTATGGACTCACGCACTACTGTTTCCGGACTAGCATTGCGATCGAGCTTGGAGTAATCGGAAGAGTCACTTGAGACACGGCAGCGCTGAGAATGAATCCCTCCACTGCTACTTGAGCTACCGGAAACGGAACGTGGAGCAATATCTCGCGCAAGGCCTGTGATCATTCCAATACCCCCATAGCGACCAACACTCTGAGTTCTTGCGTGTTGGTAGCTGTTCTTCCGAAGGTGGTCCTTATATCGATATGGAGCATCTGGCTTAACAGTTTCTTCTGGGTGTTGATGTTGGTAAACCAACTCAGATGCCTCGTCTTGTGCTGCAGCATGGATCCTCATCTCTTCTTCCTCTTCCTTCTTCAAATCCATATCCTCCATTGCTTGTCGCAGAGACACAGCTTCCTCCTTTTCCATCCATCTTTGACCTCGCTCGATATATGTAGCACTTGGTACGACCTCAGAAGGCTTGAGTGGAACAATAGGAGCGCCTTCGGAATAGTCTCCGCTGGCCACCCTTGGGTATGGCTGTTGGACCAGTGGCCGACCGGTCCGTGAGGTTACCGAAGAATAGTTAGAGAGAGCAGACTGCGCACGTCTGTGGGATAGAGAGCTTGTAGAACGGGGAGCAGGGTCTGCCGATGAAGCGACTGCCGGCTCATTTGGTTCTTGTGTTGTGGAGAATCCTCTATCGGACTCGCGACGGCCACTGGACGGTTGAGGTCTGGCACCACTGGGACGTGCGACACGGTTGTTCCTTAGGGTTGAGAGGTAGTTGGCTGGTACGTGTTAGCATATGAAAACTATGGTGCGACCGAGAAGGCCACTCCGAGAAGACGACTAACCGAATTGCTCATTTGACATGTAAACCGGTCCAGGTGGAGTGACTTTGCGATTGCGCTCCTTGGACCTACCTCGAGACAGCATGATGCTGGATTGGGCGGGGAAATGATTGTAGTTATAACCAACTTGGTTTGTAAAACAGAATTTGTGGTGCTTGTAGGTTCGCAAGTAGTGAAAGCAGGTTGCGCAGGTTCGAGTATTTTCCTAGTGGACTTGCTGTGCGTTTTGAAGTAAATTGAGAGGAAGGAGGGTGAAGGCTTTGTTTATCTACAAACAGAGAGAGGCTTGATAATATTAATAGAATATGATGGTAGTAGGTATAAGTAAGCAGTGCAACGGTAAGTGAGTGAGTGTCTCTTTGTGCTCCGTTTGCCGGGTCTCTCCAATAATTTTAAGAAAATAATTCACGCGATTTGTTGACCCAAGCGTCGTCCGAGCAACAACCAACTTCCATCTCGAAACATCCCATTTCGTTTGAGGATATTTCTTTGTTCTCAAGAATTGGCTCAGCCATTTAATATTTAATATATATAGTTCTGAAAGCATTCGAACGGAGAGTCGACGTATCCCTCGTACAACAGAAAAATTTACAAAGGGCAGTCTGAATGTCTCAAGAAAGCGCGCGAAGGGACAAAGTTACTCGAGAAATTTAGCGAGGTACCCGACAGCCTCCCTATCCAAAGCTCCACTTTGATAGATATCTCACCCGTTCCTCCTTCCTCACCATCCAGTCCCCCTTCCTTCTTACATCGTCAACTTCGAGTCAATCTCAATGACATGAAGCTCCGATTGCTAATCCATACGCTTTCATCGGCACAATTGTTTCCCCTCTTACTGGAGGTACTGCAGTTTGTCGCCGTGTTCCTCACCGCCGAGAAGGTCGTCGATGTGGCAGTCAAGACCCACTGCTGTGGAGATAACGAAAAATGCGGTCCGTACCGGTGAGCTCCTAGCAGAAAGCTTTTCAAACTTCACATAGCCTACAGATGCCGTTTCAGGGGAATTAATCCTCCCATTTCAGCCAGTTGTCAGACCTCACTCACAACTTGCCTCTGGCAGCCTGTCTTCCGACATACCCAACCTGCAACCATCTGGCATCTGGCATCTCTCATTCTTTCAGCCACCGTCAACGAATGCAAACGCTCTCCTGAATGCCCTCCTTTTGAGCACTCAATCCATTAGGTAAGTTGTGTCCTGGATCGGACGGCACGCTGGCCGCGGCCTTATTCCCGACGGTTTGTCCCTATCGCTTTCGCGGGGTAGGTCACTTCCTCATTGATATGTTGATCTCTTCACCTCAGGATTTCTTACTTTATGACTCAATCCCTCGGGATATAGGCAGTCTTCACTCTTTCGTCAATTCGATTTTCTTCCGTATATATTAATACCAGGAACACTCAGCTTTTCTATCATCGAAAAGTATTTTCTGCGCCGCCAAATTTGCGCCTCGAGTCATGACCATTCGAGCGCCAAACGGAAATAATGGGGTTGGCTATGGGCAGGAGAACAGGGCAGATGGCCATATGTCAATAGATTCGGAGAAGACAATAGAGGTGGGGGAGCCAGATCACGCTCCTCGAGAAGGAACCAAGCCGGTTGACGTGCCACCTGACGGAGGGTATGGCTGGGTCTGCACCGCATGTGTATTCCTCATCAATGCCCACACTTGGGGAGTCAACAGCGTACGTCCTGCTCCAGACCCATTGTCTCCTGAATTACTGAAACAATGCTAACGGCCGATAGTCCTACGGAGTCTTCCTGGCTCATTACCTTTCTAGCAACACATTTCCCGGCGCATCCTCTCTCGAATATGCCTTCGTAGGCGGGCTCTCCATTTCATTGGCCTTAATCATCTCCCCAATAGCCACAGTCGCGGCAAGGAAGTTCGGAACACAAGCTACACTGTCAATTGGGATTCTCTTCGAAACAGCAGGACTCTTAGGCGCATCTTGGGCGAATAAGATATGGCACCTCTTCTTATCTCAAGGCGTTTCCTTTGGCTTTGGAATGGGCTTTCTGTTCGTTGCCAGTGTTGGCATTGTTCCACAATGGTTCTCCAAACGCCGATCATTCGCAAATAGCATCGCTGCAGCTGGAAGTGGTATTGGAGGCTTGATATATTCTTTAGCGACAAATGCAATGATCAAGTCTATTGGGCTGGGATGGGCTTTCAGAATCCTTGCCATCGTTTCGTGCGTGGTCAATGTCATTTGTACCATCCTTGTCCGCGACCGCAACAAGGCTGTTGGTTCAGTTCAACTGGCCTTTGACGTGCGTTTATTCAAACGCGTCGAGTTCCTCCTATTGTTAGGGTGGGGGTTTTTCAGCATGCTGGGCTATATCGTCCTTCTATTTTCACTTCCCAACTATGCCAGAAGTATTGGCCTCTCAGCTCAACAAGGTTCCGTAATAGGTGCGTTACTGAATTTGGGTCAAGGTAAGTCTGATTTCACCCAGATGTCGAATTTGACACTTGCTAATTCTTCTAGGCTTGGGACGCCCATTGGTTGGATACTTCAGCGATGCAGCTGGTCGTATTAATCTGGCAGGTGCTTGCACTTTTTTAGCAGGACTCTTCTGCTTCGTTATTGTATGTGAACCTTTCTCTTCCTCGGGTGCTTCTCCTGGGTGCTTTCTTCTCTCCGCTTGAAGGTTTGGAGAGACTTCTAAGTGCCTCCATTGATCCAACACGCTCGAGAACACGAATGGCTAACCCAGGACTTTCTAGTGGATATTTGCGAAGAGCTATGGTGTTTTAATATTTTTCGCCATAATCGTTGGAACCGTGTCTGGAACGTAAGTCTTCAATCCCACCAAAGTTTGCTCATTCAAAACACTGACCTGACAATAGATTCTGGGCAACCATAGCTCCTGTTGGAGCTGAAGTTGTTGGCCTTCAAGTCCTACCCTCGGCCCTCTCCATTGTTTGGGTAGTCCTGGTACTACCATGCACCTTCGCTGAACCGATTGGGCTCGAATTGCGAACGACGTCGGGGGACATATATCTACACGCCCAGATATTCACTGGCTTCATGTATATCGGCGCAGCCTTATGCATGTGGTTCTTACGAGCCTGGAAGATCAGCGAACTTGAGAGGCAGGCAGTGACGAAGGAGAAGAGAGAGCAAGAGATACGCGACAACGACGCTGTGCCCATTGAGAGACCAGATCTTTCAAGGCATATAAGCAGGACGGCGAGTGTCAAAAGCAAGGTAAAAGCTGCGAAGGGCTTATGGTCGTGGCAGCGAGTTTAATGGACATGCGTATATATACGGACGCTGAATCTTTCCCAAGGCTGGCCCTCCTTCGTCTCTTCCCTAGATCATCCAGATGGGTTTCAGTGTGACCGGGGCAAAATACTGAAGCCTGGAGCTCGCGTTGGGTCCTGCGCATTCAGAAAACCCAATTATCATGAGAGACATCTTTGTCGTCATGTACCATTACGTTACCATTCTTATTTTGACATTCTCTTGTTTACATTGGTTTGTCCGTGGTCGCAGTTCTTCGGTTTTATTCTTGGCATGTGAGGTCGGTGGTTGAAGTTTCCGACCTTGCGCAATGCAGAAGGCGGACCACGTCGACTCCACAACACCGATTGCAAGCCAACCAGGCTGTGAAGACACAACACCCAGTGGTGTATGGATGTGTGTGGGATGTGTACGCAATTGAGTGGGACATCGAGTTCACCATGGCGGACCAATTTCTGCGATATAAGTTAAGGGATTCCTACTTACTAGTTTGCTCAGCAATCGGATTCCTCTTTCTAGGCCTCCTCTCTTTAAGATCAAATGTCCAACTCTACCTCTCTGACTGGGCTTCTCCCTCATCCCCATGGGAATGCCACACTCATAGCAGACCCCGATGCCCTCTGCACGCTCGCACTCTGCGATCTCACTCTTGCTCACGTCGACTACATCCCGTCACTCGCAGGGAACACGCTCTTCGCCGTCCTATTCGCCGGCTGTTTCCTAGTCCAACTCCTTCTTGGCATCAAATACAGAACCTGGGGCTATATGGCAGCAACTACCATAGGCATGTTGACCGAAGTCATCGGCTACATTGGACGAATCATGATGCACAACAATCCGTTTTCCAAGGATAACTTCCTCATCTATCTGGTTACGCTCACTATTGCACCGGCATTCTTGAGCGCTGCAATATATTTGTGCTTGGCGAGGATTGTGGTCGTTTATGGAGAAGAGAGAAGTCGATTCAGACCAAGAACGTATACGATTTTGTTTTGTAGTTGTGATTTTTTGGCGCTGCTGTTACAGGCTATTGGGGGCGCGATTGCTTCGATTGCGAATACAGCTTCTGCTGTAAGTCCTCCCTTTGCCACCTACTCAAACACCGAGAGCAATCGATACTAACGATGGAATTTCAGACCCAGATGGGTATCAACATCATGCTAGCCGGTCTCTCCTGCCAAGTAGCATCCCTGGTCCTCTTTGCATGCTGCTGCGCCGAATTCGCATTCCGCGTCTACTGCTTCGCACGAACCCCATACAGTAGTGGCGCTCCACCACTTCCTCCACGTCCCACGCCCACCTCGGCACCACCTTCCTCCATTCGCTCTGGAGCCCCGCTCACTAGCACCCTTCCCCAAACACCTCTTTTCCGTGCTTTCCTCTTCGGTCTCTATATCGCAATTCTCACCATCTTCATCCGCTCTTGCTTCCGCGTAGCTGAACTATCAGGCGGTTTCCATGGCCCCCTGGCAAACAATGAAGTCTCCTTCATGGTTCTTGAAGGAGGCATGGTAGCTATTGCGTGTCTTACGCTCACAATTCTTCACCCTGGTGTGTGCTTTCAGGGTGATTGGCGAGCTGCGAACTTCAAGCTGTGGAAACAGAAAGGTTCTGTGAATGCGGATGGGAAGAGCGTGTCGAGTAGTGATAAGGAGATTGGAGCTAGAGAGCCTCCGCAGTATAACGAGAGTATTGTTGATGATGGTGTGAGTATTGGAGAAGGCAGTATAGCTACTGCTAGGAGAGCTACGCCGGTAAGACCGGGACAGGTGCATATCGAGATGTTGCCGGTATATGGGATTCGGTACGAGAGTACGAGAGATGATCTCCCGAGGCCTTCAACCTAGGAACCTCTTCTAGAGGGGAAGAGGTCACTTTTTTATGTTTTATAATTAGTTTATTCTTGGAGATTGTACGAAGCACGCTCTTGAGATAAGAGTTTTTGTTTTGGGGCATACCAGTAGTTTGGAAATATAGATAGAGTGGCAATCATAGAAGAGTTTTCAGCTGAACCTCATTGTGCAGAAAAATCGACATAGTATTTCTCTCTGCCATAATTTTTACATTAACCCTCATTGACTTCGTAAAGAGGCGGATAGGACATCCCGACACAAATGTCCAGAAGATTCAACCAAACGCCACGCTTCGTAAAAGGTCCACAGCCACATGCTCACCAAGTCCTTCCTTCCCCATACCCTATCTATACCAACTGCCCTGCAATCCCCAGCCCAACTCCAGCCATCATCCCAGCCGCAGCCATACAGCCAACCGTCGGTCTAGCAGCTGGGTTCGAAGTGGTACCAACGACAAACGTCCCTCCAGTAGTCGTAGCCGTCCCGAACACCGCACAACTATCACTCGCAATATTGTAACAAGCTTCTGAGCTCAACGAACTGCAAATACTCGTCGCACTGGCTATACCCAAATTCTGCGCGGTTGGGGCAACGGTAACTCCAGCTCCATTAGGTGCAACAATCGTAACTCCGAACGTATTGCCCTGCAAGTCATTCGTACAAGCAGCATAATTGGCCTGGCAAGCTGAATATGCTGAATTGCAAGCAGCACTATTGACATACGACACAGGTATAATTGGGAACGGGAAATATGTATTTGAAACATATGAGGCTGTCGCAGTTATCGTTGCCCCACTACTCGTCGTTGTTGTCGTCGTCGCAGTTCCGGTTCCAAGAACTGCTCCTCCAGTTGTGGTAGCTGTTTGTAGGCCAACTGTCCCAGTACAAGTTGCTCCAGTGGGACAACATCTGCCAGCCCGGTCAGCGAGAGCTTCTAATCCACAAGTCTAGGCACTCACGCTATGTTGTGAGCTTTATCAGTTGTGCAAAAGGAGCCAACTGTACAGCAAGCTCCCCCATATCCCGCTGCTAACGTCGAACAAGAATTGTAGTTTGAAGGACAATTGCCATCTCGTTTCAGGAGCTCGTGTTCGTCCGGTATTAAAGTTTCGTTCGAGAGGAGGGATTCGAGTGGTTCGTAGAAAGGTGCGAATATGGAAGGTATTTGAAGGGCGGCGATAGGGAGGATAAATATCGAGGCAATTGAGGAGCGCATTGTTTGTCCTGCTATCCAACAAATTAGATCTGTCCCACAGCCTTGCGAGGAATGCACTTTATCGACTTTCATCCAATGTTGACACTCAAATCTTGTAGAAACTGCCCCTCAATCGATTGATATCGGATCTGCGACTTTTGTGAGTTTATGATGGCCTAGAATATGAGATCAGATGTAACTGGCCAAGATATTTTTATCTTTCAATTGGCTCAAATGCAAGTTTCTGGTGAGGTGGTGTCCTCGAATGATATGGTTGCTTGTGAACGAATGGGCTGTCTTGGTCGGTCGGGCAACGAACACGGCTGAGTGCCTCAAATACAAGACCTGCATGATACCCCTGACTTCCAACTTTTTGGATACGGTAATCTTCTCTAGATTCTCATTCCCGCTCCATGGGAAATAGATATTGTGAATGATGGCCCCATTCTAGTGACTGCACGGCCATATCCACGATACATTGACATATAAGGACTGAAAAGTAGGATACAAATCGCTGAAATCGTTAGAGCGATTAGAAGGCGTTTGCAATCCTCTGCCCGGTGCTGGTGTGGAATCGTTCGTTTTGTTTCAGCGATTGACATGTTCAGAACTGGGGTCGTATTCGAATCGCCCATGTACTTTCGGCGATTGAAACATTCAGACCCAGGGCTGTATTGGAATCATTCATTTCGTTTCAGCGATTAAGTTGACATCCCCAAAAGCCCGATTTTGAATAGCTCAAAAGGGTTGAGCAATTCAAACCGGGACTACCTGTATTCCCATATGGAAATGAAGGATGTCGTAAGCCACTGGAAAATCAGTATTAAGAAATTGTGTGAGTTCCCATCCTCATCATTTCAGCTATTGAATACCGCCTGATCGATCATATGAACGCCATAAAACCCCATCTCGTATCGTCATGTTCCCTCACTCAGTCCCTATGAGCCAACGCCTATCAAGTAACTTTCTTCTGCATTGCCGTATTCTCCTTTCCAGTAGCCACAGAAGATTTGCCCACGTCGCCAGCATAATCCGTCTTCGCCAAAGCATCAGCCTGGATTTTCCAAATTGGAGTTCCCAACTGAATGAGCTCTCGGCCGAATGTTTTCAACACCCCCAAGACAAACATCTCCTCCGGCTCCCGCGGATTCTCTCCAGTTCCGTCTGGACCGCCGAAAGTGGCGGCATGCCAATCCTCCTTCCAAGTCCCAACTGCAGCTTTAGCTATGGGACTCTGCACGTCAACACCCTTGGCGATCATGTAAAAGGAGGATCGGGTACTGTGTTTCTCTTTTGGTTTGAATACCTCCACCTCAGCGAATCTGCTGAAGGCTATGAAGTTTTTGGAGTCAGCAATCGTGCAATAGAAGAGAAAGATTGAGGCGGGCTTCATGAGGATCAAAAATCCTGAGATATAGTCCAAGGACTACTTACTGTATAGGAGTTTAACAGATATCCATGAGTCGATCTTGTGGAGGAGCATAATAACGGTACCACCCTGGATCAGCCGTTCCATTGCGAGTATAAGCTGGGCAGTCATCAGACGGACAGTCTCGGTATGATTGCGGTATGGAGCTCGCTGATGAGTCCGAAGAACCATCCCATCACAAAAGATTATATCCATCTGGTGAGCGACGAAAGGGCGGCGTGGGTTGAATTTCTCGGGATGGTTTGCAGGGACGGCCTTGTTCGTGCCTTTGAGAAACTCTGCCGCAAGCATGGTTACATCAGCTTCAACGAATCCACCAAGCTTGGTCTTTGGGAGCACCATTTCGTGCTATAGGATAAGTTAGCGAGAGAGTAACAAAGAGAAGTACAATGTGAGGTAGACTCAATGAGACTTGAAGGGCGTTCGAGAGTGAACGAAAGGATGGGTTTCCTTGGGGAGACTTACTCCGCCAGCCTCCTTAGCAAGCGTAACCCCGTAGACCTGTGCGTTCTTGTGTATCTTCATGACTGCAGCTGAATATCCTCCTGGGGCGCTGAAATATCAGAGCTTGTTAGCACAGTAAGGAGACATTGTTTAGTGATTTAAAGACGTTTAAATGGGAAAGCACATTCCAATAGAATTTCATGAGTCTTCACTTACCAACAAATATCTAGTACTTTGATTGAACGATCAGAAGCTGTAGCCGGGGTCAAAGCTCCATTAGCCTGGTCCATTTCTTCAGCGATTTCCCTCATCATCTTGAAGAAGCGTTTTTCGGCTTTGGAGGTAGCCTTGTCCGCCCTGTCGCGCTGCCCCTTAAAGTGCTTATCCCCCTTCTCCTTGTTCGAGAACCACCCCTGTTGCTTGTTAGATCTCGGATTCAAAATAGATACTGTTCTCGAGTAACTAACATTGTGGCGAAACACCATCACTCGTTCGAACTGCGGTTCTTCGAGCATTAAATAAGCCTTAACCAGCTGGGTAGCTCGATCGGTGCCCTTCTCACCGGGGTCGTCCTTGAGTGTCATTCTAGATAGAACTTCATCGAGGTCCATTCGTAATCTATCAAAAAATTCATCGAGGGCATCCTCACTAGCGGTTCGGGCTTGTGTGTGCGGACTCTCCATAACTGCCTCTCTGCCCTTGCCGCAATCTTTACCTATAGAAGTGGTGATTTTATTGTTGAGATTATCAGTAAGAGACTCGGTGATGTTGAGCTGTTTTTCAGATGGGAAAGTTGACTTCTTTGGCTCTGGGTAATTCGGGTCATCAACTCCACCTATTGAAGTGTTGCGTTGTTGACTTCAAGGCCAAGCGACCCACTCATGATAAGTTGTTCTCTGGAGGTAAGAGTCAACTTTTCCAGTTGCTCTTCAACCCCACCCTCAGATATGTTGGTTGTATCGAGATCAGCAGCAAGAGACTCACTCGAGGTGATTACTTGTTGGGCAGTTGTAAAAGCCAGCTTCTTCACCTGGCCTTTGACGCCTCCTCGGCCTGCAAAGGCACTGCCTAAAAACAGAGACATGGTTGCCTCTGTGTGAGTGTACTATAGAAAGCAGTTGTGTGAGAAAGTAATGTCTTCGCGATGGAGGAAAGTGAGAATGTTGAAGACGTGTAATTTCGGGATGTAAATACAGAATTCGAGATGAAGACATGAAACTCATACCCTGCCCCGCTTTAGTACCCGAAGAAGTGCAAGTTCCGTGTCATGCGAGCAAACATCGAGCAAATGTACCTTTTGAGACAAGCTCAAAGACAATTGGAAGTTCCAGAGCATTCTTAAGAGGACTCAGTGCGGTAATTATTGTCATGTAAACAAACAGGCTTCCAATATCAGTGACTGCTCAAGAGTTCTTCCGGTAAAAGCCTCTGTGTAACCTAACCCTAATACGCTTCCCATCCGAAAATCCGAGTGTATTTTTTGGAGACATGGAAGATATTGTTACGTAAATAGACAATCTCTCCATATCAGTTGCTGCTCAGGAATAGAGAAAGTCTCCACGGCTTAACACCATTACGCTTCAGACTTCAAACCCCTAGAGCATCCGTAGGGGAAACGGAGGATGTTATCATGTAAACAGAGAGTTTTTCCATATCAGTTGCTGCTCAAGAACACTTCTGGTAAGTACCTCTCTACAACTTAATGCTTTTGCACTACCGGCGCAGAAAATTCCGGAGAAATCTCTGAAGAAACGGATCGCTGTCGTTGTGGAAGATGTTGTCGCATAAATAATGTTTCGATATCAGTTGCAGATCAGAAATATCTCCATCAAGAGCCCCTTCGCGACTTCAACACTTCCAACAAGAAGACCCAGGAGCATTTTTTAGAGATCTGGAACATTTTTTCACATAAATTACTCAGTCATTTCCCTTTAAAAGCCCAAAAAATTATCTCCTAACACCACTGTCAAGATTCAAGGAAACTTGTGTACAGTATGCTAATACGCCGACGCCTAACGACCTACACGCAACTATGGAACGCTCTCTCAGAAGATAGAGGGATATAAACCTTTCGATATCAACTGCTCAATACGCGAGGATAGCCGTGGAGAATTGTGATGGCCTCTGGACAACTTGATTCAGACGGCACCATTGTTGGGAGATTTTGAGAGCGTACGCGCAGGGAAGCCATCGTTTCAAACCCAATCATTCTATACCAGCGGATAGCCTCAGGGACTTCTAATTACCCTTTCACCATTCTGGATGAGTTCATACCTAAAGCTCCAACGAGAGGGGAGCAGCCCCGGAGTATCTCAAGACAGTACTGTACATAAAGAAGTGGTAGACTTTGGATATCACTTACTGGATACCCGCCATATAACAAGGACTCTTCTGTTTGGAGTTCTTCTACACATCAAAAACACCCACCGGGTCTCCATTAACAGATGGCAAGATTGCCTCTCACACCTTCTTTACCGGAAATCATTGTCGTGTGAGTCCACCATTCAAGACCAGCGATCGATAGGCGCCATCTTCTAACGACATCATCTGAGCGGTTCGCTACATTCTACCTTGTATATGGAAGGAGAATTCCCGAAAGTCCTTTGAAAGGCACATAAAAACATACTGCCGTCCGAAAAAATAGTTACTCAACTCCAGCGCT
The DNA here is from genome assembly GCA_002803225.1 of Gamarada debralockiae. Taxonomy (NCBI): domain Eukaryota; kingdom Fungi; phylum Ascomycota; class Leotiomycetes; order Helotiales; family Hyphodiscaceae; genus Gamarada; species Gamarada debralockiae. Next base: position 59,639 of record NXFV01001716.1, read on the forward strand.
TAGTTATTAGCTCTTGACTTTAGACAACTCTCAACTTCCAATTCCGCAACAACATCTGCTCGAATCCGGAACGTCCTTGAGAAGAAGCCAGTTTAACCCTCCACAAATCATCTATTAAATAAAAGCAATCCCAACTTACTACGACGCATTACGAATTCAGATCAACGATTTCTCTCATATCCTTTACTATGAACCTGTTCAATGTGGACACAATCACATCCGCCAACTCCTCAATAACCTTCGTGCACAAAAGGTAAACAGGATCGAAGCATGCAAGAATGAAATACTAGTATGATGGTTCTTGAAAGGGCTGGCCAAAGTGTAATATTATTGGGACAGGTATCTTCTATAAGGGTCTGCAGTCAATGGAGATTCTGGTTTGGAAGGGCAATCGACCCTAATGGCATCATCGACTGTCTACGCGGACTCATTACTTTTCGGCCTCTCAGTTGTTGACTATTGGCCAGTAACTGTGAAGGAAGTCCAACAAATTGTTCACCAAGGAAGGCACGTGTTCGTCCACGTTTGAATAAGGAAGGATCAGAACTTCTAGATGGTGATCCAGCAGCGTCATTCAAGGAGGACAGTCGCGCAGATAGACACGATCAAGAGTTGGTAGCACTGGCGCAGACACACGGGCTACATCCAAGACCCGTTTGACAACGAAGGCGAAAAGGATATAACAGTGGATGCAAGGACGACAATGAGAAGAAGTCCTGCTAGCATGATGAGTTCCACGACGACGGTGGTACAAAGAACAGGCGACAGGTGAATACTGAAGCCGGATATCGCGTAGATGGAAAGCTTCTGAACACTCAAAAATGAAGAGAAGGGAGTTCGATTTAGGGAAGGGTTGTATCACGCAAATTCTTCAGGGATTGGGTGTTTGAATATGGAGGCACGACATACTGCGCGCACAAACTGTAAAAGAGGTACGCAAGTTTGCCATCTCAGGAATTGATGAACAAAGTTGAGGAAACTCCGGCCTCGCGAAATTTCGCATCCGAGAGGGGGAAAGGAGAGGGGGAAAGGAGAGGGGGAAAGGAGAGGGGGAAAG